>JAWQEG010008576.1:0-42658 GCA_033782935.1 Petrolisthes cinctipes
TTCGAATAATTTGACATACTAGTGAACTAATTACACGTTTATCCTGTTTCATATTTGCTTGAGCTAGCTTAATACTCGATCAGGCTATTCAAAGCAAGCCTGGATACATATTTTGGATTGCGAGTGTACACCCACAATCAAATATCCTGCAACACTTTCCTTCCATCATGCATATAAATCAGTATCATGTCTAAATATAATCAAACAACAACACTTTGTCAATTCAACCCCCTTCAATTAATATTATGAGGTACTACAAAATCATACACGTGTTGTTCTTTATTACCAAGATGTTTACTACGATGGAAGGAAAGTGTTTTTTTTCTTGTGGCTGTCCCATGCACGAGTTACACATTGATAATTCGAAATACAATGTGATCGGGAAATGGCAAAATAAGCCCTATGAAATGTGTAGTCCCATGCCAATTCGGGAGATGCAATGGTGAGGTGGGATTAACTAACATACAGTGGTTGCTTTTTACATCAAGAGAGGCAAAATAGAACTTGTGTTTTCTGTTCTTTCGCTCTGAATGGGATAAAAATTAGACTCTGACTGTGCAGTCGGCGGCAAAAGTCCTGTGGCCTCACTTGCTTCACCGAGACACGCGATCTTCATAAACGTGCGGATTTCTCGAGTCCATGAACACTGCGTGTCTGGGTGAAGCAACAGAACTTCTGCCGCCGACTGTACAGTAAATTCTTTCCAAAAAAACAGGCATACCAATCATATACCTCTTTTTTCCTACTTTCTCCTCTTTTTTTCCAGGACTGTGATTGACTCGTGGATGTACAGGTGCACTGACAGTAAATTTTACCACCAACATAAACTCTGGTCAGATTACCACAAAATCGCCATCTTCCACAGGCCGAGCGACGCGTCCTGTCTCATTATATACGTGGGCTGGGGCAGGGGAATCCCACCTAACTCGATTCCTGTCTTCAGCAGATAGGAAATATTGCCCGAGGTAAGTGGGATCATAGAGTTCCAGCGCTGATTGAGAGGTTCTGATCGCCTTACGTGCATCGCAGCTTCTTTCAAAACTCTTCAGACGTAATCTAATCCAGTTACTTCCAACCGATTGTCTTTGGTTTCCCAAGTTGTCCGATTACTATTATAAACATGTGAAGTGATTTTAGTGACCCGCCTAGTTTATTTTTATACAACATAAAGATCGTGGAACCTTACAGCTAAGTATTTATTAATACTATTTAAAAAATACTCTATTCATCCATGGAAAAGGCAGTCACTACGTTAAGCTAAAGCCAGAGCCAGAGGTGGAACGATTCTCCGGTCTCCTAGCAACGGGACGGATCTGGCGGTGGTAATGCGATTTAACATGTGGTGAGTGCAGATATGACCGCCTCATCCTGGACCACCACACATTTGTCAAATTTTCACTTCACCCAGGCAAAATTAGCAAAAAGCAATAAATACCACAAAGTAAATAACTATTACTTTATATTTTCAATAACTTTAATCTACAGTTACGATGGTCATAGGAATGAAAGTTTTTTTTTTTTTTTTTTTTAGGGGGGGGGGGGGGGACTGATAAATCAAGAGTAAATTGATGAGAATGGTGGTGGCTTGAGCGGTGTGAGTAACAGGGAAGGTGTTGGGGAGGGTTGATGATGGGTGACAACATTGTCAGGTCAGGCATGGACAAATGAATGACGAGAGAAGCCCTGAGATATTAGAATGTAATGAATGTGACTACATTGAATGAGAGGTTTGGAAACCTTAACTATCATGGGACCACTTTGGCCTGAAGACCCTGTAGGACAAGGAAGGTAATAGGAAGATAGGTCAGTAGAAGTACGAACGAAATATTGTAGAGGGAAAGGAGGGACAGTCATTGAAGGAGAAAATATCAGTCCTGTCGAGTGTCATAATGGTAATTATTACATAACCGACGACCACAGAATATGAGAGGTAGGACATATTTACATAGATGATGAATGTGGTGATACAAGTATGAATAAATCATACTATTTTGTACAGTACTAGCAATCTAAAGCAGACACATTACTTTATTAGTTTTTAAGTACAGACCTTTTTTTGCCCTTCCAACTGTGTTGCACATGGGAACAGTGCACGTTCTAAATCAGATATCCCTAACATTTCACTTACAGAAAATGGAAATTACCACACGAAGAAAATAGATAAAAAGCCGTAGCTATGAAATATTTCTGCTTTTAAGCATGAAACATTCAAAAGAAGTTATTTCCTCCAAACACCTTGCACACGCAACAATAATAATGTATGAATAACAATGGACTATAACTGTCAGATTAGTATTACAAATATCAGAATGGATCACCGAAACATCATGCAAAGAAAATGCCAAGAGTAGCATCCCACCTTGCCAATGTATCGCCCTCTGGTTAGTCAATCTTGCAAATACACCAAAACCAGCCAGATTGTCGATGACAATACAATAATTGTACCATGTTTCACCGATTGCAAATGGTGACTGCCATCTACATTATTTATTTCCACTACAATCCTGCTATATCACTTTACAATTCAAAGTACACGGCATACTCAGCCCAAATTATATACTTTGGGTAACCTATCATCTGCATGAAATGGTTATATGCAGACACACAAGTTGACCATGTGTCATTTTCCACAAAAATTTCTTGAAGCTTACAGTAAATGAAAGTTAGGAATCCCTAAAATATACTCCACATTGCATGCAGATCAAACTAAATGACAACGAGCACAGTACTGCACCATTATGGATTTAAAAAGGAAAGTAAATGTGGACTTATGTTTTATTTAATTTGTTTACAGAGAAAATTCACAGCTGGAAAAGAACTGAAATGAGTAAGGGGGGAGTGTACAGTGTTATCCTAATCTTCCTGTTCCTTATTACTTCCTTTTTCCCACCTTTATACCCAACCCTTCAAGAAAAAACTGAAAGCAATTATAAAATTAAAGGAGGTCATGGAGTGGATCCACTCACAAACTGTGGAAAAAATACTCTCAGTCTACAAAATCAAGCCCAAGCTAAAAGTCTTTTTCTGAGGTGATCAAATACTACTTGTTTTTCTTCAAAATTCCTGTCTACAACACATCACATAAATACCCCCTATCCTCTCCAGTTCTTACCAATACAATCCACTGAATCACTAATCATAACACCATTTTTCTCTTTGCATTTACCTGTGAAGCTAGAGTTAGCTGAGCCTTCTAGGTCCTTGTATAGGCAGGGTTTGCTGTTCACCTCTCAATTGGATGTGGTCTCCAGCATCTCTCACTTTTATCTAGCAAAATGAGGATTGTGGTTGGAAAAAAATTGGCAGGCATGATTCACATATTGATTGCTTGATCATTTTTTCTGTAACAGCAGCTTTGGTCACATGCAGCTGTGGCTGGCATGAATTTGGTTGTGGGCTGCTGTGCTGCATAACGAAGTGAAAATATTCCAAGACTCTGACTCCAACTGAAGTAAACATGTTCATGACAAACCAACTATCATCATCAATACCCAATTTCAATTTTGTCAAGGGGTGGGGAGGTTCTAGAGCAAGTGCAGGACCCGACAGACAAGGGGTCCAGTTCAGAGGTGATGTGAACCTTTAATGGGATAAATGTTAGACCGGGGACCCCAACCTGTATCGTAGGGGTTACGAGGCTGATGGCACCATTGTTAGAATGGTAGGCATTGGGGGCATATGTTATAATATAACCTGAATTCTTTTAGACTTTCAGTAACTTAATAAAATTCCACTGTTCTCAACATGGAAATATTATAATAATATAAATATAAATATTTATAATGCATTCATTACATCTAAAATGTCAAGAACTTGTTCAGAAAATAGGTAAAGCATAATGATATAAACATCATTATACAGTTTACAATTTCTATATACTTTGCCTCCATATATATACAGCAATGTTATATTCACACAGCTGTGGTAAGCACAGGAGGCATGAAAAATTAATTTCAATATACAGTACATTATATATCCCATTTAACAATGACATGAGGTACTAAACCAGAAGTGGTGGAAACAAATTCGAAGGATAATCTGGCCTGTGGTAACATACCCAACAATTATTTAACACAGTATTCCAACACCCTCCTGATACTCACTCATTCTTCAGATTATTTCCTGCTGCTTTAATTAAGGTACACCAGAAGTTTCAACCCAAGCCATCTGTAGAAAATTACATCATTATTAACACATAAAATACTAACATAAATTTAAATATTTAAGAGATGATCAGAATATAGAATCAACAAGGTTTGTCAGACCGCCCTAATATTATCATCATTTAAAGTATTATACAGAACATTTCTCTATCACTTATTAATTTATTACATTAAAGTATCTGGATATTATACCTCTCCAACACTCAATAATGCATCCTAACTTGATGAAAAAACTCACCTTTTCACACACTGAATCTTCCCAGCTTTTATAAGGATGTCAGACGTTACAGTTTCAAGGAATCTGAAAGACATGGGCTTATATTAACACTAATAATATCAATTATCAGTTCATAAACAGAAAACATTATGATCAGTAAATGAGATATCAACATTATATGTCTGCCCCGAAAGATGGAACCATCATGTAAATCTAATTGGGCAAAAAAAGTCAAAATGACTTGCCCAAAAATATAGTCTACTTAATTGTAACAAGAACTAATTTGATAAAAGAAACTCACCAGAATCTCCCTCAGGCTTCAAAAGCAGACTACATCAGAAATCAAGATCCAAGGTATCTGCAAGAGAGATAAACTTATAGTAACAAATAATGTTAATTAGCAGAAAAGAATGAGGATCAATTAATCAGTAAATTATTATATCAACACAATATGTCAGTCCCCAAAGACATCATCATGAAATTGTCCAAAATGTCTAATTTAACAATTGTGTTCCCTGTTCAATTAATCACAAACAGAAAAAGATTGAAATGAATAGTCCTATAACAAACCTTCCTGCAACCAATACTATACAATGAAAAATATAGAACCTTGAAAAAACAATCCCTAAGAAATACCAAGAGTAGCAGTTCAGTCAGATACACATTACTGTATATTATAAACATTATTGTACATTAGTTTGCTAAGTCCTATTCCATCTATATATAAACTAGGAAAACTAATAAAATACATTACTATAGAAAATATAAGTAATATACGAGTATAACATATTCTGCCAATTACTTATCCCAGAAGAATGACAAATACTGGTATTATCATCAACCATGCAATCAGATATTCTTACCCATATCTCATGAAGATCCTTTTCTTTCCTAATTTCTCAGATCATTTCCTGCTGCTTTAATTAAGGTACACCAGAAGTTTCAACCCAAGCCATCTGTAGAAAGTTACATCATTATTAACACATAAAATACTAACATAAATCTAAATATATAAAAGACGATCAGAATATAGAATCAACAAGGTTTGTCAGACCGCCCTAATATTATCATCATCTAAAGTATTATAATACACTAAATATTACTGTTTATCAAAGCACTAACTAGATTCCTTCATGTGCATTGACACATTCCCATATGGTGGTAATGTGTAAATTCATGGTTCGTCAAATATGATGAATGTAAAGCTATCATTATAATTCATCCAATTTTGACATTCTTAATCCATTGTATATAATAATTAATTTTTCCAACTGCAACTTGATTTTAATCATTAGTTAACAATCACAATTTTTTTTTATTTCTACATCCCGAGACTTACCAATTTCTCACACCTATTCCTTCCTGCAGCAATAAGGATCTGTAAGAAATAATGTACACAATTATTAACACTAAAAAACAGCAATATATTTATTAATACTAAATGGTGATCAGAAAACCGAATCAACAAATTTTTGTCAGACCGCCCGTATGATATCATCATGTACAATATTATAATACTCGCATACATAGTATTACTGTTTACCATGCATTAACTTTACATTCACATGGATATACAGTACCCTTATTCTGTTATGACAACTTGCCTTATATAATTGCCATAAACTGGTTATGGTCTTCCAATTATCATTTATGAAACTTACCCAAATAATGTGGAACCTCTAGCACCAGTGTGGAAGTGTGGTTCTCCATCTCCAAGTAGTTGAGGATGGGTGGCAGCTTTCCTTCAACTTGCACATCTACCACAGCACCAATCATAGTGATAGTCTTGACTGTCTGGGTTGCAGCCTCAGCTTCAGCCATAGCTATGTTCTGGGAGAAGGTACCAAAAATCAACAATTAGGGTAAAATTACAAAATCAATGATATATCATAAAGACTTCAAAGTTGATCTATAAGGTGTCACCATGTTACTGTTTGACAAACTCTAATATCATAAGATACTGTGTTCTATAACCACATTCCAAGACTCATAAGTCTGAATAGCATTTATTTAACATACAGTAATATGCCACACTGCACATAAAAAAACCTGACTGATTCCTGAGGAACACAAAAAGAGTAGCAGGGGTTCAGCAGATATAATTCTTTATACTAAATTTGCTTAAGCTATTTAAACTTTCATCTTCCAACCTGTAATCTAAAGGACAAAGTTTTGATAATGATTATTTTTATTACACAGTACTTTTCTAATTGCCTGAAGGTCAAAATCTCCTCTTAATTTTTCGCATTAACCTATCTTGTAAATATGGTAAGTCACTCACATTAGTCAGTTATACATACATACATACATATACCAAGCCTTCATATCTACGCTTGCGGTAGCCCTGTCACGTCACACACCCTCCGAAACACAAATGCCAAAAGTAACACCCCCCCCCCCCAACACACTTCATATCTCAACCCCCCAATCCCTGTTGGAGGAGGGAGCAACTCTCACAGAACAAACGCATCCCCTCGTGGGACTACAAGGGGTACAGCTATGTTTGCATCCACAGCAAGGACCGACAGCAAAAGCTGGTTTACCTCTGCCACTTCACTACAGGGCAAACTCCCCCTTTTGCATCCAGCTGGTCCAAGGGCCACACTCAATGTAGGCCCCTCCCCTAAGGACCGTGAAGCCGCGTTCATTCTTCAAGCATTCACCACCCTCCTCCACTCGTTTCTGTCAAGCGCAACAACCCTACCATGCTCCACAGAGCTCCTTTCAGTGTCCATTCATCTCCTCGTTACACCTCCCACTTCTGAGCCCCCTATCCTCTTTACAAGTCATGGTAAATTCAATTATGGTAAAATATCCAACAAATTATTTATTACAGTATTTAATCACCCTGATACTCACCCATTCTTCAGATTATTTCCTGCTGCTTTAATTAAGGTACACCAGAAGTTTCAACCCAAGCCATCTGTAGAAAATTACATCATTATTAACATATAAAATAATAACATAAATTTAAATATTTAAGAGATGATCAGAATATAGAATCAACAAGGTTTGTCAGACCGCCCTAATATTATCATCATTTAAAATATTACAGAATATTTCTTTATCACTCAATTTATTACATTAAAGTATCTGGATATTATACCTCTCCAACACTCAACAATGCATCCTAACTTGATGAAAAAACTCACCTTTTCACACACTGAATCTTCCCAGCTTTTATAAGGATGTCAGACGTTACAGTTTCAAGGAATCTGAAAGACATGGGCTTATATTAACACTAATAATATCAATTATCAGTTCATAAACAGAATACATTATGATCAGTAAATGGGATATCAACATTATATGTCTGCCCCGAAAGATGGAACCATCATGTAAATCTAATTGGCCAAAAAAGTCAAAACGACTTGCCCAAAAATATAGTCTACTTAATTGTAACAAGAACTAACTTGATAAAAGAAACTCACCAGAATCTCCCTCAGGCTTCAAAAGCAGACTACATCAGAAATCAAGATCCAAGGTATCTGCAAGAGAGATAAACTTATAGTAACAAATAATGTTAATTAGCAGAAAAGAATGAGGATCAATTAATCAGTAAATTATTATATCAACACAATATGTCAGTCCCCAAAGACATCATCATGAAATTGTCCAAAATGTCTAATTTAACAATTGTGTTCCCTGTTCAATTAATCACAAACAGAAAAAGATTGAAATGAATAGTCCTATAACAAACCTTCCTGCAACCAATACTATACAATGAAAAATATAGAACCTTGAAAAAACAATCCCTAAGAAATACCAAGAGTAGCAGTTCAGTCAGATACACATTACTTTATATTATAAACATTATTGTACATTAGTTTGCCAAGTCCTATTCCATCTATATGTAAACTAGGGAAACCGTAATAAAATACATTACTATGGAAAATATAAGTTATTTCCTAGTAATATACAGTACACTTCAATATATAACATATTCTGCCAATTACTTATCCCATAAGAATGACATAAATACTGGTAATATATTATCATCAACCATGCAATCACATATTCTTACCCATTTCTCATGCAGATCCTTTCAGTTTTTAGGCGAAACAGAAGTAACTACCCAACCCATGGAATCTGTAAGAAATGGCAATCATTATTAACATTAAAACACTTCTATAATCTTAATACTTAAACAAAGGTGATCAGAAAGTAGAATCAACAAGGCTTGTCAGACCGCCCTAATGTTATCATCATGTATAGTATTATAAGACTTGATATCACTGTTCATTATATATACAGTATAGTAGTTCTGTGGTTCATAAATTGATCGACTGATATTAGGCGCCGCAACAGCGATGTCATATTGCGCCAGAAAAAAGTGATGGAGAGGTGTGACAGCAAGCAGGAAAGAAATAGAAACAAGAGGAGGATTGTTGAGAAACTGAAAGCTAGTGGCTGGGGCCGAAGGAGCACCAAAACCCTTAAAGTATTGCCCACATCACTAAAGCAGGCAGTACCCCTCTACAGGGTTAAGTAATGTGTGAGAAACTTTATATTAGCTGGACTGATCGTTGCCAGCGAACTACTGGTTAGGTTATCTTTACCAATACCCAGTGGAATTATCTTGTGGAAATATATTCTTTGTTAGATATTTCAATTTTAAGACGAGACATATTTCTGTAGCAGAGGGACAAACTGTGGTTGGGCAGACAGCGTAACCAGGTCTCTTTGGCGAAATTACAAATGGGCCTACAGGCAGCTGTGCACATTACGCCTGACCCGTCAAATCTTGCTACTTTTGGCTACTATTCACATGATCCATTTTATTTCCATAGATCATGAACATAACCACAGCCCGAGTTAGTTTAAGTCAGGTGGTTTCATCCCATCAAAAAAATTACTCATCGCAATTTAAAATAGCCCTTAAAAAACTATAAAAAAATGGAAATATCGCTGTATCTGGCAACACTGCACACGGAGGAAAGAACCCGCTAGGAAAGCCATGCTCCCATTTCAAAGTAAATACATACAAATAATGAACATGCATTTTATGTATTTACACAAAATAAGTCTCCAAAATAAAAAGGGAATCGAAACGGGTGATTTCAGTTCCCGGAAAGTGTGAATGACAAGGACGCAGACAATCGCAATATTTACCATTTATATTCATACTCGTTTACCTTGATAATGCGTACTGGCTATGCAGATAATGAGGTCTGCATAGTTTTCAGGAAACATGATATGCCATACTGTACACAACAAACTTTTAACAGATACCAATGGATATCCAGGTATAGCAGGGTTCAGACCTATAGATTATTCTTTATTATTAAATTTAATTTTTCAGTCAAGCTCTATTCTTAAAACCTGTACACTAAGTGGCAAAATGTCAGTAATATCAGATTTCTAATAAACAATACTTCACTATTAGATTGCCATTAACTCACCTTATATATATACATAAACAAAAACTTTGAACACTATAGTCTTTTCAAAATATACTGAGCGCTGAGGCGTTGGGATGTTTTTCCCTCCCGCAATTCTGCCAAATCAGACCAATACACTTCACTCACTCTCTCATATCAGCTATTTGCTGATGCTAAATTAATCAAAATTAATACGTATACATTTACTTCACTACTAAGGCCATGTAGGTATATGAAAGTATCATTCACTTCTCATATTAACAATGCTAATATATATATGTATCACAACACTGGGCAGAAAATTTTTCCGACGTTGTCAGTGCACCTAGGGTGAGTGTATTCAGGTATAAGTGTATAAGCTCCACCTGTCAACTCAGGTCACTACCGTCACTTTTACTCTGGCTACCACTCAAGATGGAGCACACATCTGCTACTCACTATCATGTTTTACATAGTTGAGAAAGAGAGTACTTATTTATAATGTAAATAAGTACTATTTAGAAGAGAGAGCAAATAGAGGACCTATCATTGCACCATCACGAGCAGTGGTGGTGAGGAATAAAAGTCGAAACAAACGAAAAATTATGTTATATCCTCAGAAAAGTGTCGCATTTATAATACAACATAATGTGTCAACAGAAAAGGAAAGATTTACTTCTATAATTTGTTGTTAACGGCAAGCGATATATATAGGCAACAGATGAGAGAGAGAGAGAGAACAGGCGGTGGGTTAGTGAGGGCTGGCTGTCATTTTTAATGAGGATCTAATCCCATAATTGTCCAGACGAGATCTGGCAACGTAGCAGTCAGGTAAATCTCGGAAGTGGCCAACGCCTTAGCGCTCAGTATATTTCAAATAGACTATAGTTGCTTATACTGTATACATCTCTACGCAATATACTGTACATTATATTTTCGCAAATTTTATGCAGTACATTGGAATATTTCTGGCCTGTGGTAACATATCCAACAAATTATTTATTACATTATTTAATCACCCTGATACTCACCCATTCTTCAGATTATTTCCTGCTGCTTTAATTAAGGTACACCAGAAGTTTCAACCCAAGCCATCTGTAGAAAATTACATCATTAATAACACATAAAATACTAACATAAATTTAAATATTTAAAAGATGATCAGAATATAGAATCAACAAGGTTTGTCAGACCGCCCTAATATTATCATCATTTAAAATATTATACAGATTATTTCTCTATCACTTATTAATTTATTACGGTACATTTATGTATCTGGATATTTTACCTCTCCAACACTCTATAATGCAAACTAACTTGAAGAAAACACTCACCTTTTCTAAACTGAATCTTCCCAACTTTAATAAGGATGTCAGACATTACAGTTTCAAGGAATCTGAAAGACATGGGCTTATATTAACACTAATAATATCAATTATCAGTTCATACACAGAACACATTAAGATCAGTAGAATGGGATATCAACATTATATGTCTGCCCCGAAAGATGGAACCATCATGTACTGTATTTATATAATATTAAGGACCCTGTGATCGTGTATGAAAACTGATTCCTCCTGACCACGCCATGAAACAAGGGACCATATTCAAGAACATTGATGGTGTGGTACCGGTACGATGGCTCAATTGTTTGTCAACGGAGCCGTCGTATCGGTACCACGCCATCATATGCACCATAAATGTTCTTGAATATGGCCAAAGATTCTTCCATACAGCTGGGGTTTTGTGGCAATATTTTAAGGACTCGTATACTTCCAATTTCCTAACTACATCACAGGGTCCCTTTAAAAAAAAAAAAAAAAGCGATACCCTGGCATTTCCAAATCAAAATTAATAAAGGCAAAAAATATTCTGGTCAAAAATTATAAAGGCAAACAAGATTGTAGACCTAATTAAAACATTCATTCTGACTATATATAAAAATTTCCCAATCATGTGGTCGAAGCTAAGGCAAAAAATTATTATTATTTCCGAATTACACGTGTCCGAGATATAGAATTTTCACTGTGATATACAGTACGTTCTTATGGTCAAATTTCCGTAAGTTTGATATAGGTCTTACCTTGCGCAACTCTCGGTAGTTGGTTAAGGTTATGTCCCTGTAGTTTGTTAAGGTTATGTCCCTGTAGTTTAAGGTTATGTCCCGGTAGTCTGCCATGGTCCAGATTAGGTTAGGTTAGATTCAGGTCAGGTTGCCTAATTAAAAAACAAACTAATACTATTTGTGCTCGCCAAAAATTGGAAAACTCGAGCCAAATTTTGACAAGCTGGGTAATGGGGTATGGCCAGGACAAAACAGGATATTTGCACAAAAAATGGATGTAAAATAGAACAAATCACATGATAAACTATAGGAAAAGAATAATTGACTGAAAATCTCATACATGTGTAACTCGGAAAATTTACAAAAAATTATGGTAAATATTGAACGAATTACCATTATTGAGTACGGTTTTTCTACCTTTATTACCCACTTTTTTAGACCATTCTAAGGTATTTATTGAAAGAATTACCATTTTGTAGCAGTGTTGCCACATCCGGCTAGGTCCCAGTATTTTGCCCTGGTAATTTTCTGTACTTTACCATGGTTATTTCCCGGTAGTTTGCCCAGGTTAGGTCCCGGTAGTCTGATGCGGTCTAGGTTAGGTAAGTTCAGGCTAATTTCAAGATGCCCCATTTGAGTATGCCCTATCTTGGAAATGGGGCATTTGCGGAGGAAAATCCATAAGAAAATGGTCTAAAAAGGAGGGTAATGAAGGAAGAAAAACCATACGCAATAATGGTAATTCTTTCAATAATTACCCATTGTAAGACTATTTTCTTCTATGGCATTTCCTCCGCAAATGCCCCATTTCCAAGATAGGGCATATTCAAATTAGCCAGACCTTACCCAACCTAACCTTGACCGCATCAGACTACTGGGACCTAACCTGGGCAAACTACCGGGAAATAACCATGGTAAAGTACAGGAAATTACCAGGGCAAAATACTGGGACTTAGCCAGATCTGGCAACACTGCTACAAAACGGTAATTCTTTCAATAAATACCCAAAATACTGGTACCTAGCCGGATCTAGCACCACTGCTACAAATTTGTACAAAACGATAATTCTTTCAATAAATACCAAAAATATTATAGACCTATTTAAAATTGACGATATAGAAGGTATGTACAGTCGAGGTCAAATTATCAGGAGTACTAAACGCTATAATCCTAGTTATATGAAGCAGGTATATCATTAATAAATAAGGAAATATTACACTGTTAGTAAATATTGAATGAATTACCGTTATTGTGTACGGTTTTACTACCTTCATTACCCACTTATTTAGACCATTCTAAGACTATTTTCTTCTATGGCATTTTCTCCGCAAATGCCCCATTTCCAAGATAGGGCATATTCAAATGGGGCATTTTGATATTAGCCTGACCTTACCTGACCTGACTTAACCTAACCTAGACCGCATCAGACTACCGGGACCTAACCTGGGCAAACTACCGGGAAATAATCGTGATAAAGTACAATAAATGACTGGGGCAAAATACTGGGACCCAGCCGGATCTGGCAACACTGCTACAAAACGGTAATTCTTTCAATAAATACCAATGATTCCTCCAAACAATCAGGTTCCGTTTCCCGGCATATTATAGAGGATTCAAAGCACTCCAAATAAAAATGTAACTTATTCCTAACGTTACATAACTGTTTTATTATTTATATCAAGTGTTGGCTAAAACCACGATGGAAATAATCAAGTGTTGGCTAAAATCACGATGGAAATAATTACGTGTTTGCTAAAAACCTCGTGGTTCATACATACATACACACACTCTACCTAAAAGTGGCATTATATCGTATTATGTATCTTCTGCAATAATAACACCATCTTATTAACATTACAAATTCATTATGGTTGATTGGTGCCACTAATTACCACCAATAAATCACTAAATTACCAAGAAAAATAGGAATTTACACACATAAAGCCTTCACCCACGTCTTACCTCCATTCAGACAGCGACCAAAGTGAGCGATTGTCTGTGTGTCAGCAGTGTTGCCATCTACTTTTCTAAAATTCCGCTAAATTCCACCTCAAAACCCGCTAAATCAACCCCTAAAATCGCTACACTTCTTACATCAGAGGAGTTAATTATTCTATGTAGATATTATGATCCAATAACATATTTCCATTACTTCATTGTATTATATGGTTATTTCTAGCAAACACAAAGGTTAAAAGTATTATATAGCCTACAAATAAGTCTTTATACACAGTATTGTCTTTCCTTAAAAATATATATCCAATGTCTCGTCCATTGTTTCCACTACCTCCTTAATTAAAATGCTCTTGGCCACGATATGTACTTGGCATTTGTGATTGCAGATTAATTTATAACTCCACCGTAAATTTGAGATGTTCCTATTACACTTGCAACTTCATTTGGTAGTTCATAATCTTGCAAAGCATCTCTTTTAATTTCGTTTTAGTCCTGCACGTATTGCCAAAATTGCATTATTTTATTTAATAAATAAAAATCGCTAAAAATTCGCTACCCAGTACGAAAACACGTTAAAATTCCCGCTAGCAGCTAAATGACAAATTATTATACGAACAACAAAAGTGTAATTAATTGACTATGTTTTGGTAGAGATGAGATTGTTGAAATATATATTTGATACAAGAGCTATGAAAGGATTGATTGGTGGTTTGTCTGACCATATGATTAGTATTGTAAAGAGTATGTAAGGGGTTTGTAGAGGAAGGGCCTGCAGATAGTTGACTCCTGATTGCGCCTGATGTCTCTGATTGGTCCAGTCAGCACATCCAGTAAGCGCGTACTGTTATGATTGGTGGATACAATTTTTATGACAATATCCTGTGATTGCGCCTAACGTCAGATCAGCAGATCTGAACGACCATTAAAGAAATAGCTAATCCCGTTGTTAATGGCCGTATAGCCGGATAATAACCGACGTGTCTAAGGCCACCAGAAGGATGAAGTCAGTTTTGGTTTTGGTCAACCAAATAAAATCGTTCATGGTTGCTTCATGTGTTCTTTACCTTTTTAAATAAGCAATTTATGCCTTAATTGAATATCCACAGTCTCCCGTATCCCCTCCCCCTCTCTGAGGTATGAGGAACACGAGTGATGAGGGAGGCGAGGAGCTAGGGGGAGACGAGGAGGGATAACGAGGGCGAGAAGGGGGAACAGTAGTTGTGGTTAGGAATGGTTTGGGAGGGTGTTGGGGGGGGGGGGCACACTTTCCTTCGAATGCGTCAATATGACTTTGTGTTATTTTTCAAGAGTAAACTTCTAACATAACACATATAGTAATATGTTATGTCAGCCATATATTAGGTCCGGATGTTAAAGGTAGTGTGCTGAAATATTATACTTATACAACGATTCATTTAGGAGATATTTGCGAAAAACAGCGTCTGTCCGGCGCTGAAACTAATAGTAAAATAAATGAAACGTGCTAGACCTAACCACTACCCTCTGCTTGTATACATAATATTATAGAGGTATACTGTACTACCAAATGTAACCTAATGACTGCCGAGCACACCGTGACGTCACATGAAAACTCCCTATTGTCTCTTACAGTGAAAAAAATATTAAGGGGGTCCGGGAATAGGGGGACAGGCTTGGGGGGGGGGGTTAGGTGGGTGCGGGAGTAGGGGGACAGGCATGGGGGGGGGTTAGGTGGGTGCGGGAATAGGGGACAGGCTTTCTACCCAACCCAAGCCTGTCCCATTATTCCCGCACCCCCCTAGTCCCCCCCCCCCAAGCCTGTCCCCTACTCCCGCACCCCCTTAACACTTTCCCCAGATTTGCACCTGTGTGTATGAGAATGTATAAATTATGTATGTGTGTGTGTGTGTGTGTGTGTGTGTGTGTGTAATTCATTTATTTTTAGCCGTATGTGTGTCTGTACACCGAGTGTGTAACCTACGCACATATCATTAAGTTGCTTATATGTATGTAATTTTGATATCGGTTTCATTTGTAGTTTAATTTATTTTCATTAACATGAATTGAACTATTAGTCATGATCACACTCGATGTCATTAATTATTTTAGTCTTTGGCTGCACTAAAACACTGATAATATGATGAATAATATACTGCCAAATTATGTGTGGCCACTTTTCAGTGAACGGTGAATGTCATTGTTTGGTGGTGAGGACTAAAACGCACGTGTTTCTATGGATTGGATGACTCTACTATGAAACTATGACAGTGTGGTTGGGGAGCATCCAAACAAACTATGGTAATAATGGAACTACCAGACAGATTTAGTGGACTGAGTTTGTTGTTGGATATAAGTAAGACTGACAAATGTGGTTGGTTGGGGAAGATCATAACGAACCCAAAGACAAGTGTGGTTGGTTGGGAAGAATCATAACGAACTAAAAGACAAGTGTACATGTGGTTGGTTGGGGAGGATCATAACAAACCCAACCCACTGTGGAACTAGCCCTATAATAAGCGTGACAATTTAAACTACCAATTAAATTCTCTGATAATTACCAAAACAAACAATGAATCGTATGCCAGAAATTATTATATCCATGGTATTGACGATGGTGTGGTAATAGTACGATGATGACTATATAGGTAAACAACATCTACAGTCATCCACCGTACCTTTACCACACCATCGTATACACCACAAAGTAATGATCTTGAATACGGTCCACTAAATCGAGGAGCATTAAAAAAAAAAAAAAAGGAAAAGAGAAAGCGTACATAATTTTGACTAATCCTCAGGCCAGCCTAATCTGTCGGTCCCTTCCTTGAGGTGTTGTGATAAGTTCAGGTAAAATTATTGTCAGTTGCCTTCTAACCTCGGTGTGGAGAGGGTCATATCTCTCGTTCGTGATTTTATTTCAAGAAACACGTGTGCTGTTATTACAACTATTTATATAAAAAGTTATTTGTACTCTATACCAACATACTGTGTGTACGTGTGCCCAATTGAAAAGGGAACAAAAGTAAGTGGATACGAGCAATCAAGACCAATATACTCCAAATGATAAATTGAAAGAATTACTGTTATTGCGTACGGTTTTTCTACATTCATTACCCACTTCTTTAGACCATTCTAAGACTATTTTCTACCTTCATTACCCACTTATTTAGACCATTCTAAGACTATTTTCTACCTTCATTACCCACTTATTTAGACCATTCTAAGACTATTTTCTACCTTCATTACCCACTTCTTTAGACCATTCTAAGACTATTTTCTACCTTCATTACCCACTTATTTAGACCATTCTAAGACTATTTTCTACCTTCATTACCCACTTATTTAGACCATTCTAAGACTATTTTCTACCTTCATTACCCACTTATTTAGACCATTCTAAGACTATTTTCTACCTTCATTACCCACTTATTTAAACCATTCTAAGACTATTTTCTACCTTCATTATCCACTTATTTAGACCATTCTAAGACTACTTTCTACCTTCAATAACCACTTATTTAGACCATTCTAAGACTATTTTCTTCTGTAGCATTTCCTCCGCAAATGTCCCATTTCCAAGATAGGGCATATTCAAATGGGGCATTTTGAAATTAGCCTGACCTTACCTAGACCGCATTAGGCTACCGAGAAATAACCGTGGTAAAGTACAGGAAATGACCAGGGCAAAATACTGGGACTTAGCCGGATCTGGCAACACTGCTACAAAACGGTAATTCTTTCAATAAATATTCATTCAGCTATAGAATTGTAAATATATGGAACAGCCGGCCTTCCCGATTATGTCATAAACTCAGAAAGTGTAAGGAAGTTTGAGATTAATCTGGACAAGGAATGGAAAAGTAAAAAACAAATATTTCAATATAAAGCACCTCTATGGAACTCAGGCATAGTGACGAACAATTCAGGTTAAATGAGCCTTGGAGTAATCTGATAATGGGTTTCAGAGCGTTTGAAAGGTGTGCACCAAGGCTTATTATTGGATTGCCAGTACATGTCCGGAGTAGTGAAAATTGCACGACTTTTAAGAAAAGACTGAAAGCACATCTATTGGCTGAGTGTTACGATACAGATGATATGAGTATTACAAATGATTATATTGTTACAACATGAATGATATGAGTATTACAAGTGATTATAGTGTTACAACATGGATGATATGAGTATTACAAGTGATTATAGTGTTTAATAATAATGAGAGAGGCCCTGCGGAGCACCATCTGCTGGTGGAGCGGGACATAGAATATCCAACAACAAGTAACAAGATAACAGCAGCAAGGTAAGTACTGAATTACTATCATATTCCTTTAGTCAGGGATACCGTAGAATACATCAGGAAGAAGGCCTTTTACCAGCTGGCCTGTGACTCCGGCTCCTCATCTTGACTGTCAATTCGTTGCCAACTCGTTAGAACAGAGCTGACTTAATTGTAGGTTTGATTGTAGTTGTGCTTTATATTGAAATATTTGTTTTTTACTTTTCCATTCCTTGTCCAGATTAATCTCAAACTTCCTTACACTTTCTGAATTTATGACATAATCGGGAAGGCCGACTGTTCCATATATTTACAATTCTAATCTTGGTCGTACTTTGTTGATCTTCTTACTATTATGTCCCCTTGTTCTAGTTTCCTCTGCTCTCTGAAATATATTGCCGCATACTTTCCTATCATATATTTCATTTATTATATATTGATATATTGACATTTTTTATTATTATTATTATGCTTTAATCATGTCTCCCCTATTTCTTCTGTATGTCAATGAAGGAAGATCTAATTTCTTCAATCTTTCTTCATAATTCAACCCCTATAAGGAAGGAATCATTCTCGTTGCTCTCCTCTGCACATTTTCAACTGCATTTATGTCTTTTTGTTTATACGGGTGCTAAAAGAGGTCTCACCATGGCAGTATACAATGTTTTGAATAGTCTCTAAGTTTATAAATGTCCTTCTTATTAACCCAGACATCCTATTTGACCTATTAATTTGTTCTGCTAAATGTCTTCTTAAAATTAAGTTCACAATCTATCAGCACTCCTAAATCAAAGCTTTTCACAGTGTACCTGCTTCATTCCTCCATGCATTTCGTAATTAAAGACCTCTGTTTGTAGTTTTCCAATTCTCATCCATATGCACTTCTCAGGGTGAAAGGCATAAATGATGTAATAATGGAAGAACTTTCACGATTGATTTGAATGTGTGATAGTGCAGGAATTATCCATTGCTCCCTATGTATGGCAGACACGGCTTATTGGCTTGTTGCTAGGCTGTGAAATACAGTGTGTCTTATTGCCTGGCATAGTTAGGAGGAATCTGTAGTCTCCAATTCACCATCTACATTATTATTATTATTGACATTATTATTACTAATATTATTATTATTATTGATATTATTGTTATTATTATTATTATTATTATTATTATTATTATTATTATTACTATTATTATTGATATTTTTACTTTAAGATCATCCGACAGAACTCGTGGAGTATTATTGTTATTGTTATTATTATTATTATTAACATTATTATTACTAATATTATTATTATTGATATTAATATTAACATTGTTATTACTATTATTATTGATATTTTTACTTCAAGATCATCCGACAGAACTCGTGGACACTTGTTTAAAATATTTTGTCCTTATGTACAGACAGAGATTCGCAAAAGATCCTTGGCAATTAGAATAATTAACATTTGGAATGGTTTGCCTCAGGAGGTTGTATCATCATCAAATTTAACACACTTCAAAAGACAGCTGGCTTTGTATTTGGGGGACAGGCTCTTTGATTATTAATTTTTTATTTTTTATTTTATTCTTATTTTCATTTTTTTGTATGAGTATGAGTGTAACATTGTATATATCTGAGCAGTGCAACAATACACTTTCCACAGTCAATTTAAATACTGTAGGTAAATTCCTTGAACTTTTTTCTCTTGCCTGACTGTTGGTGTGTTGGCATGTTATTGAAGGCAGCTCATCCTGGTAAGAGATGATTATTATTGACATTATTACACATCTGTTCGCTGGTTACGACATAGATAATATGAACATAAATTAGAAGTGATTATAGTGTTAAATATTATTAAGGGAAGGCCAACGGAGCACCATCTGCTGGTGGAGCGGGGCATAGAATATATAACAAGTAACAAATGAGTAACAAGTATTATTATTGATATTATTATTGACATTATTAATATTATTATTATTACTATTATTATTGACATTATTATTATTACCGTATTATGATTATCATTATTGACATTATTATTATTATTAGTATTAGTATTATTGACATTATTATTATTATTATTATTATTATTGTTATTGTTATTATTGTTATTATTATTGTTATCACTATTGACATTATTATTGTTATTATTGTTATCACTATTGACATTATTATTGTTATTATTATCACTATTGACATTATTATTGTTATTATTGTTATCACTATTGACATTATTATTATTATTATCACTATTGACAATATTATTATTATTATTATTATTATTGACATAAATTTAGTTTTTGGTTGACGATCGCAGTCATTGGCGGGGAGGGGCCAATGAACTGTGACGGCGAAATACAGTCAATGCAATTTCACCACACAGTTCCTTGTGGATGGAGGTAGTTTTTTTTTTTTTTTTTTTTTTTTCTTTTTCTAAGGTGGCATTTTTCTCAGGTGTTATTTTTTGTACTCGTGTAATTATTTTTCCAGGTGTAATTTTCTTTCAGGTCTATTTTTTTGTCAGGCGCAATTATCTTTCAGGTGCAGTTTTTTTAAGGTGTTTTTTTATTCCAGCTGTTATTTCTTTTCAGGTGTTATTTCTTTTCAGGTGTTATTTTTTCAGGTGTTATTTTTTCAGGTGCTATTTTTTCATTTTTTTTTCTTTTTCAGGTGGAATTTCTTTTTCAGGTGGAATTTCTTTTTTCAGGTGGAATTTCTTTTTTCAGGTGGAATTTCTTTTTTCAGGTGGAATTTCTTTTTTCAGGTGGAATTTCTTTTATTATTATTATTTTATTTACATATTTATTTATTATTTGGTTGACGACCACAGTCATTGGCGGGGAGGGGCCAATGCACTGTGATGGTGAAATACAGTCAATGCAATTTCACCACACAGTTCCCTGTGGATGGAGGTCGTTTTTTTTTTTTTTTTATTTTTTTTTTTTTTTTTTTTAGGTGGCATTTTTTTCAGGTGTTATTTCTTTTTCAGGTGGAATTTCTTTTTCAGGTGGAATTTCTTTTTCAGGTGGAATTTCTTTTTCAGGTGGAATTTCTTTTTCAGGTGGAATTTCTTTTTCAGGTGGAATTTCTTTTTCAGGTGGAATTTCTTTTTCAGGTGGAATTTCTTTTTCAGGTGGAATTTCTTTTTCAGGTGGAATTTCTTTTTCAGGTGGAATTTCTTTTTCAGGTGGAATTTCTTTTTCAGGTGGAATTTCTTTTTCAGGTGGAATTTCTTTTTCAGGTGGAATTTCTTTTTCATGTGGAATTTCTTTTTCAGGTGGAATTTCTTTTTCAGGTGGAATTTCTTTTTCAGGTGGAATTTCTTTTTCAGGTGGAATTTCTTTTTCAGGTGGAATTTCTTTTTCAGGTGGAATTTCTTTTTCAGGTGGAATTTCTTTTTCAGGTGGAATTTCTTTTTCAGGTGGAATTTCTTTTCAGGTGGAATTTCTTTTCAGGTGGAATTTCTTTTATTTTTATTATTATTATTATTATTTTATTTACTTATTTATTATTTGGTTGACGACCACAGTCATTGGCGGGGAGGGGCCAATGCACTGTGATGGTGAAATACAGTCAATGCAATTTCACCACACAGTTCCCTGTGGATGGAGGTCGTTTTTTTTTTTATTAATTTTTTTAATTTTTTTAGGTGGCATTTTTTTCAGGTGTTATTTTTTTTATTAATGTAACTTTTTTCCAGGTGTAATTTTTTTCAGGTCTATTTTTTTGTTAGGTGCAATTTTCTTTCAGGAGTAGTTTTTTCAGGTGTTATTTTATTGCAGCTGTTATTTCTTTTCAGGTGTTATTTCTTTTCATGTGTTATTTCTTTTCAGGTGTTATTTCTTGTCAGGTGTTATTTTTTTCAAGGTAATATGTTTTTTAGGTGCTATTTTTTTCAGTTTTTATTAGGTGTTTTTTTTAGTTTTTTTTTATGTGTTTTTTTAGGTGTGTTTTTTAGGTGTTTTATTTCAGGTGTTATTTCTTTTTCAGGTGGAATTTCTTTTTCAGGTGGAATTTCTTTTTCAGGTGGAATTTTTTTTTCAGGTGGAATTTTTTTTTCAGGTGGAATTTCTTTTTCAGGTGGAATTTCTTTTTCAGGTGGAATTTCTTTTTCAGGTGGAATTTCTTTTTCAGGTGGAATTTCTTTTTCAGGTGGAATTTCTTTTTCAGGTGGAATTTCTTTTTCAGGTGGAATTTCTTTTTCAGGTGGAATTTCTTTTTCAGGTGGAATTTCTTTTTCAGGTGGAATTTCTTTTTCAGGTGGAATTTCTTTTTCAGGTGGAATTTCTTTTTCAGGTGGAATTTCTTTTTCAGGTGGAATTTCTTTTTCAGGTGGAATTTCTTTTTCAGGTGGAATTTCTTTTTCAGGTGGAATTTCTTTTTCAGGTGGAATTTCTTTTTCAGGTGGAATTTCTTTTTCAGGTGGAATTTCTTTTTCAGGTGGAATTTCTTTTTCAGGTGGAATTTCTTTTTCAGGTGGAATTTCTTTTTCAGGTGGAATTTCTTTTTCAGGTGGAATTTCTTTTTCAGGTGGAATTTCTTTTTCAGGTGGAATTTCTTTTTCAGGTGGAATTTCTTTTTCAGGTGGAATTTCTTTTTCAGGTGGAATTTCTTTTCAGGTGGAATTTCTTTTTTCAGGTGGAACTTCTTTTATTTTTATTATTATTATTTTATTTACTTATTTATTATTTGGTTGACGACCACAGTCATTGGCGGGGAGGGGCCAATGCACTGTGATGGTGAAATACAGTCAATGCAATTTCACCACACAGTTCCCTGTGGATGGAGGTCGTTTTTTTTTTTATTAATTTTTTTAATTTTTTTAGGTGGCATTTTTTTCAGGTGTTATTTTTATATTAATGTAACTTTTTTCCAGGTGTAATTTTTTTCAGGTCTATTTTTTTGTTAGGTGCAATTTTCTTTCAGGAGTAGTTTTTTCAGGTGTTATTTTATTGCAGCTGTTATTTCTTTTCAGGTGTTATTTCTTTTCATGTGTTATTTCTTTTCAGGTGTTATTTCTTGGCAGGTGTTATTTTTTTCCAGGTAATATGCTTTTTAGGTGCTATTTTTTTCAGTTTTTATTAGGTGTTTTTTTTTAGTTTTTTTTCATGTTTTTTTCAGGTGTTTTCTAGGTGTGTTTTTTAGGTGTTTTATTTCAGGTGTTATTTCTTTTTCAGGTGGAATTTCTTTTTCAGGTGGAATTTCTTTTTCAGGTGGAATTTCTTTTTCAGGTGGAATTTCTTTTTCAGGTGGAATTTCTTTTTCAGGTGGAATTTCTTTTTCAGGTGGAATTTCTTTTTCAGGTGGAATTTCTTTTTCAGGTGGAATTTCTTTTTCAGGTGGAATTTCTTTTTCAGGTGGAATTTCTTTTTCAGGTGGAATTTCTTTTTCAGGTGGAATTTCTTTTTCAGGTGGAATTTCTTTTTCAGGTGGAAATTCTTTTTCAGGTGGAAATTCTTTTTCAGGAGGAATTTCTTTTTCAGGAGGAATTTCTTTTTCAGGTGGAATTTCTTTTTCAGGAGGAATTTCTTTTCAGGTGGAATTTCTTTTCAGGTGGAATTTCTTTTCAGGTGGAATTTCTTTTTTCAGGTGGAACTTCTTTTATTTTTATTATTATTATTATTATTATTTTATTTACTTATTTATTATTTGGTTGATGACCACAGTCATTGGCGGGGAGGGGCCAATGCACTGTGATGGTGAAATACAGTCAATGCAATTTCACCACACAGTTCCCTGTGGATGGAGGTCGTTTTTTTTTTTATTAATTTTTTTAATTTTTTTAGGTGGCATTTTTTTCAGGTGTTATTTTTTTTATTAATGTAACTTTTTTCCAGGTGTAATTTTTTTCAGGTCTATTTTTTTTGTTAGGTGCAATTTTCTTTCAGGAGTAGTTTTTTCAGGTGTTATTTTATTGCAGCTGTTATTTCTTTTCAGGTGTTATTTCTTTTCATGTGTTATTTCTTTTCAGGTGTTATTTCTTGGCAGGTGTTATTTTTTTCAGGTAATGTTTTTTAGGTGCTATTTTTTTCAGTTTTTATTAGGTGTTTTTTTTTTAGTTTTTTTTCATGTGTTTTTTTCAGGTGTTTTTTAGGTGTGTGTTTTAGGTATTTTATTTCAGGTGTTATTTCTTTTTCAGGTGGAATTTCCTTTTCAGGTGGAATTTCTTTTTCAGGTGGAATTTCTTTTTCAGGTGGAATTTCTTTTCAGGTGGAATTTCTTTTCAGGTGGAATTTCTTTTCAGGTGGAATTTCTTTTTTCAGGTGGAACTTCTTTTATTATTATTATTATTATTATTATTTTATTTACTTATTTATTATTTGGTTGACGACCACAGTCATTGGCGGGGAGGGGCCAATGCACTGTGATGGTGAAACACAGTCAATGCAATTTCACCACACAGTTCCCTGTGGATGGAGGTTGTTTTTTTTTTTTTATTAATTTTTTTAATTTTTTTAGGTGGCATTTTTTTCAGGTGTTATTTTTTTTATTAATGTAACTTTTTTCCAGGTGTAATTTTTTTCAGGTCTATTTTTTTTGTTAGGTGCAATTTTCTTTCAGGAGTAGTTTTTTCAGGTGTTATTTTATTGCAGCTGTTATTTCTTTTCAGGTGTTATTTCTTTTCATGTGTTATTTCTTTTCAGGTGTTATTTCTTGGCAGGTGTTATTTTTTTTCAGGTAATGTTTTTTAGGTGCTATTTTTTTCAGTTTTTATTAGGTGTTTTTTTTTAGTTTTTTTTCATGTGTTTTTTTCAGGTGTTTTTTAGGTGTGTTTTTTAGGTGTTTTATTTCAGGTGTTATTTCTTTTTCAGGTGGAATTTCCTTTTCAGGTGGAATTTCTTTTCAGGTGGAATTTCTTTTCAGGTGGAATTTCTTTTCAGGTGGAATTTCTTTTCAGGTGGAATTTCTTTTCAGGTGGAATTTCTTTTTTCAGGTGGAACTTCTTTTATTATTATTATTATTATTATTATTTTATTTACTTATTTATTATTTGGTTGACGACCACAGTCATTGGCGGGGAGGGGCCAATGCACTGTGATGGTGAAACACAGTCAATGCAATTTCACCACACAGTTCCCTGTGGATGGAGGTTGTTTTTTTTTTTTTATTAATTTTTTTAATTTTTTTAGGTGGCATTTTTTTCAGGTGTTATTTTTTTTATTAATGTAACTTTTTTCCAGGTGTAATTTTTTTCAGGTCTATTTTTTTTGTTAGGTGCAATTTTCTTTCAGTAGTTTTTTCAGGTGTTATTTTATTGCAGCTGTTATTTCTTTTCAGGTGTTATTTCTTTTCATGTGTTATTTCTTTTCAGGTGTTATTTCTTGGCAGGTGTTATTTTTTTCCAGGTAATATGTTTTTTAGGTGCTATTTTTTTCAGTTTTTTTTCATGTGTTTTTTTAGGTGTTTTTTAGGTGTTTTTTAGGTGTTTTATTTCAGGTGTTATTTCTTTTTCAGGTGGAATTTCTTTTTCAGATAGAATTTCTTTTTCAGATAGAATTTCTTTTTCAGATAGAATTTCTTTTTCAGGTGGATTTTCTTTTTCAGATAGAATTTCTTTTTCAGGTGGAATTTCTTTTTCAGGTGGAATTTCTTTTTCAGGTGGAATTTCTTTTTCAGGTGGAATTTCTTTTTCAGGTGGAATTTCTTTTTCAGGAGGAATTTCTTTTTCAGGAGGAATTTCTTTTCAGGTGGAATTTCTTTTCAGGTGGAATTTCTTTTTTCAGGTGGAACTTCTTTTATTTTTATTATTATTATTTTATTTACTTATTTATTATTTGGTTGACGACCACAGTCATTGGCGGGGAGGGGCCAATGCACTGTGATGGTGAAATACAGTCAATGCAATTTCACCACACAGTTCCCTGTGGATGGAGGTCGTTTTTTTTTTTATTAATTTTTTTAATTTTTTTAGGTGGCATTTTTTTCAGGTGTTATTTTTTTATTAATGTAACTTTTTTCCAGGTGTAATTTTTTTCAGGTCTATTTTTTTGTTAGGTGCAATTTTCTTTCAGGAGTAGTTTTTTCAGGTGTTATTTTATTGCAGCTGTTATTTCTTTTCAGGTGTTATTTCTTTTCATGTGTTATTTCTTTTCAGGTGTTATTTCTTGGCAGGTGTTATTTTTTTCCAGGTAATATGCTTTTTAGGTGCTATTTTTTTCAGTTTTTATTTGGTGTTTTTTTTTAGTTTTTTTTCATGTGTCTTTTTCAGGTGTTTTCTAGGTGTGTTTTTTAGGTGTTTTATTTCAGGTGTTATTTCTTTTTCAGGTGGAATTTCTTTTTCAGGTGGAATTTCTTTTTCAGGTGGAATTTCTTTTTCAGGTGGAATTTCTTTTTCAGGTGGAATTTCTTTTTCAGGTGGAATTTCTTTTTAAGGTGGAATTTCTTTTTCAGGTGGAATTTCTTTTTCAGGTGGAATTTCTTTTTCAGGTGGAATTTCTTTTTCAGGTGGAATTTCTTTTTCAGGTGGAAATTCTTTTTCAGGTGGAAATTCTTTTTCAGGTGGAAATTCTTTTTCAGGAGGAATTTCTTTTTCAGGAGGAATTTCTTTTTCAGGTGGAATTTCTTTTTCAGGAGGAATTTCTTTTTCAGGTGGAATTTCTTTTCAGGTGGAATTTCTTTTCAGGTGGAATTTCTTTTCAGGTGGAATTTCTTTTTTCAGGTGAAACTTCTTTTATTTTTATTATTATTATTATTATTTTATTTACTTATTTATTATTTGGTTGATGACCACAGTCATTGGCGGGGAGGGACCAATGCACTGTGATGGTGAAATACAGTCAATGCAATTTCACCACACAGTTCCCTGTGGATGGAGGTCTTTTTTTTTTATTTATTTTTTTATTTTTTTAGGTGGCATTTTTTTCAGGTGTTATTTTTTTATTAATGTAACTTTTTTCCAGGTGTAATTTTTTTCAGGTCTATTTTTTTGTTAGGTGCAATTTTCTTTCAGTAGTTTTTTCAGGTGTTATCTTATTGCAGCTGTTATTTCTTTTCAGGTGTTATTTCTTTTCAGGTATTATTTCTTTTCAGGTGTTATTTCTTGTAAGGTGTTATTTTTAACAGGTAATATGTTTTTTAGGTGCTATTTTTTTCAGGTATTTTTTTTGTTTTCATTAGGTGTTTTTTTTAGTTTTTTTTCATTTTTTTTTTCAGGTGTTTTTTAGGTGTTTTTTAGGTGTTTTTTAGGTGTTTTATTTCAGGTGTTATTTCTTTTTCAGGTGGAATTTCCTTTTCAGGTGGAATTTCTTTTCAGGTGGAATTTCTTTTCAGGTGGAATTTCTTTTCAGGTGGAATTTCTTTTCAGGTGGAATTTCTTTTTTCAGGTGGAACTTCTTTTATTTTTATTATTATTATTATTATTTTATTTACTTATTTATTATTTGGTTGACGACCACAGTCATTGGCGGGGAGGGGCCAATGCACTGTGATGGTGAAACACAGTCAATGCAATTTCACCACACAGTTCCCTGTGGATGGAGGTTGTTTTTTTTTTTTATTAATTTTTTTAATTTTTTTAGGTGGCATTTTTTTCAGGTGTTATTTTTTTTATTAATGTAACTTTTTTCCAGGTGTAATTTTTTTCAGGTCTATTTTTTTGTTAGGTGCAATTTTCTTTCAGGAGTAGTTTTTTCAGGTGTTATTTTATTGCAGCTGTTATTTCTTTTCAGGTGTTATTTCTTTTAATGTGTTATTTCTTTTCAGGTGTTATTTCTTGTCAGGTGTTATTTTTTTCCAGGTAATATGTTTTTTAGGTGCTATTTTTTTCAGTTTTTATTAGGTGTTTTTTTTAGTTTTTTTTCATGTGTTTTTTTCAGGTGTATTTTAGGTGTGTTTTTTAGGTGTTTTATTTCAGGTGTTATTTCTTTTTCAGGTGGAATTTCTTTCAGGTGGAATTTCTTTCAGGTGGAATTTCTTTTTCAGGTGGAATTTCTTTTTCAGGTGGAATTTCTTTTTCAGGTGGAATTTCTTTTTCAGGTGGAATTTCTTTTTCAGGTGGAATTTCTTTTTCAGGTGGAATTTCTTTTTCAGGTGGAATTTCTTTTTCAGGTGGAATTTCTTTTTCAGGTGGAATTTCTTTTTCAGGTGGAATTTCTTTTTCAGGTGGAATTTCTTTTTCAGGTGGAATTTCTTTTTCAGGTGGAATTTCTTTTTCAGGTGGAATTTCTTTTTCAGGTGGAATTTCTTTTTCAGGTGGAATTTCTTTTTCAGGTGGAATTTCTTTTTCAGGTGGAATTTCTTTTTCAGGTGGAATTTCTTTTCAGGTGGAATTTCTTTTCAGGTGGAATTTCTTTTCAGGTGGAATTTCTTTTCAGGTGGAATTTCTTTTCAGGTGGAATTTCTTTTCAGGTGGAATTTCTTTTTTCAGGTGGAACTTCTTTTATTTTTATTATTATTATTATTATTATTTTATTTACTTATTTATTATTTGGTTGACGACCACAGTCATTGGCGGGGAGGGGCCAATGCACTGTGATGGTGAAAAACAGTCAATGCAATTTCACCACATAGTTCCCTGTGGATGGAGGTCGTTTTTTTTTTTTTTTTTTTTTTTTTTTTGTGGCATTTTTTTAGGTGTTATTTTTTATTCATGTAATTTTCTTTCCAGGTGTAATTTTCTTTCAGGTCTATTTTTTTGTCAGGCGCAATTATCTTTCAGGTGTAGTTTTTATAAGGTGTTATTTTATTCCAGCTGTTATTTTTTTTCAAGTGTTATTTCTTTTCAGGTGTTATTTCTTTTCAGGTGTTATTTCTTTTCAGGTGTTATTTCTTTTCAGGTGTTATTTCTTTTCAGGTGTTATTTCTTTTCAGGTGTTATTTCTTTTCAGGTGTTATTTCTTTTCAGGTGTTATTTTTTCATGTGTTATTTTTTCAGTTTTTTTCCCAGGTGTTATTTCTTTTTCAGGCGTAATTTTTTTTTTCATGTGGAATTTCTTTTTTCAGGTGGAATTTCTTTTATTAGTATTATTTTATTTACATATTTATTTATTTTTTGGTTGACGACCACAGTCATAGGCGGGGAGGGGCCAATGCACTGTGATGGTGAAATACAGTCAATGCAATTTCACCACACAGTTCCCTGTGGATGGAGGCCGTTTTTTTTTTTTTTTTTTTTTTTAATTTTTTTAGGTGGCATTTTTTTCAGGTGTTATTTTTTTATTAATGTAACTTTTTTCCAGGTGTAATTTTTTTCAGGTCTATTTTTTTGTTAGGTGCAATTTTCTTTCAGGAGTAGTTTTTTCAGGTGTTATTTTATTGCAGCTGTTATTTCTTTTCAGGTGTTATTTCTTTTCATGTGTTATTTCTTTTCAGGTGTTATTTCTTGGCAGGTGTTATTTTTTTCCAGGTAATATGCTTTTTAGGTGCTATTTTTTTCAGTTTTTATTAGGTGTTTTTTTTTAGTTTTTTTTCATGTGTTTTTTTCAGGTGTTTTTTAGGTGTGTTTTTTAGGTGTTTTATTTCAGGTGTTATTTCTTTTTCAGGTGGAATTTCTTTTTCAGGTGGAATTTCTTTTTCAGGTGGAATTTCTTTTTCAGGTGGAATTTCTTTTTCAGGTGGAATTTCTTTTTCAGGTGGAATTTCTTTTTCAGGTGGAATTTCTTTTTCAGGTGGAATTTCTTTTTCAGGTGGAATTTCTTTTTCAGGTGGAATTTCTTTTTCAGGTGGAATTTCTTTTTCAGGTGGAAATTCTTTTTCAGGTGGAAATTCTTTTTCAGGTGGAAATTCTTTTTCAGGAGGAAATTCTTTTTCAGGTGGAATTTCTTTTTCAGGTGGAATTTCTTTTTCAGGTGGAATTTCTTTTTCAGGTGGAATTTCTTTTTCAGGTGGAATTTCTTTTCAGGTGGAATTTCTTTTTTCAGGAGGAACTTCTTTTATTTTTATTATTATTATTATTATTTTATTTACTTATTTATTATTTGGTTGATGACCACAGTCATTGGCGGGGAGGGGCCAATGCACTGTGATGGTGAAATACAGTCAATGCAATTTCACCACACAGTTCCCTGTGGATGGAGGTCGTTTTTTTTTTTATTAATTTTTTTAATTTTTTTAGGTGGCATTTTTTTCAGGTATTATTTTTTTAATTAATGTAACTTTTTTCCAGGTGTAATTTTTTTCAGGTCTATTTTTTTTGTTAGGTGCAATTTTCTTTCAGGAGTAGTTTTTTCAGGTGTTATTTTATTGCAGCTGTTATTTCTTTTCAGGTGTTATTTCTTTTCATGTGTTATTTCTTTTCAGGTGTTATTTCTTGGCAGGTGTTATTTTTTTCAAGGTAATATGTTTTTTAGGTGCTATTTTTTTCAGTTTTTATTAGGTGTTTTTTTTTAGTTTTTTTTCATGTTTTTTTTTCAGGTGTTTTTTAGGTGTGTTTTTTAGGTGTTTTATTTCAGGTGTTATTTCTTTTTCAGGTGGAATTTCTTTTTCAGGTGGAATTTCTTTTTCAGGTGGAATTTCTTTTTCAGGTGGAATTTCTTTTTCAGGTGGAATTTCTTTTTCAGGTGGAATTTCTTTTTCAGGTGGAATTTCTTTTTCAGGTGGAAATTCTTTTTCAGGTGGAAATTCTTTTTCAGGAGGAAATTCTTTTTCAGGTGGAATTTCTTTTTCAGGAGGAATTTCTTTTTCAGGTGGAATTTCTTTTTCAGGTGGAATTTCTTTTTCAGGTGGAATTTCTTTTTCAGGTGGAATTTCTTTTCAGGTGGAATTTCTTTTTTCAGGTGGAACTTCTTTTATTTTTATTATTATTATTATTATTTTATTTACTTATTTATTATTTGGTTGATGACCACAGTCATTGGCGGGGAGGGGCCAATGCACTGTGATGGTGAAATACAGTCAATGCAATTTCACCACACAGTTCCCTGTGGATGGAGGTCGTTTTTTTTTTTATTAATTTTTTTAATTTTTTTAGGTGGCATTTTTTTCAGGTATTATTTTTTTAATTAATGTAACTTTTTTCCAGGTGTAATTTTTTTCAGGTCTATTTTTTTTGTTAGGTGCAATTTTCTTTCAGGAGTAGTTTTTTCAGGTGTTATTTTATTGCAGCTGTTATTTCTTTTCAGGTGTTATTTCTTTTCATATGTTATTTCTTTTCAGGTGTTATTTCTTGGCAGGTGTTATTTTTTTCAAGGTAATATGTTTTTTAGGTGCTATTTTTTTCAGTTTTTATTAGGTGTTTTTTTTTAGTTTTTTTCATGTGTTTTTTTCAGGTGTTTTTTAGGTGTGTTTTTTAGGTGTTTTATTTCAGGTGTTATTTCTTTTTCAGGTGGAATTTCCTTTTCAGGTGGAATTTCTTTTTCAGGTGGAATTTCTTTTTCAGGTGGAATTTCTTTTCAGGTGGAATTTCTTTTCAGGTGGAATTTCTTTTTTCAGGTGGAACTTCTTTTATTTTTATTATTATTATTATTATTTTATTTACTTATTTATTATTTGGTTGACGACCACAGTCATTGGCGGGGAGGGGCCAATGCACTGTGATGGTGAAACACAGTCAATGCAATTTCACCACACAGTTCCCTGTGGATGGAGGTAGTTTTTTTTTTTTTATTAATTTTTTTAATTTTTTTAGGTGGCATTTTTTTCAGGTGTTATTTTTTTTATTAATGTAACTTTTTTCCAGGTGTAATTTTTTTCAGGTCTATTTTTTTGTTAGGTGCAATTTTCTTTCAGGAGTAGTTTTTTCAGGTGTTATTTTATTGCAGCTGTTATTTCTTTTCAGGTGTTATTTCTTTTAATGTGTTATTTCTTTTCAGGTGTTATTTTTTTCCAGGTAATATGTTTTTTAGGTGCTATTTTTTTCAGTTTTTATTAGGTGTTTTTTTTAGTTTTTTTTCATGTGTTTTTTTCAGGTGTATTTTAAGTGTGTTTTTTAGGTGTTTTATTTCAGGTGTTATTTCTTTTTCAGGTGGAATTTCTTTTTCAGGTGGAATTTCTTTTTCAGGTGGAATTTCTTTTTCAGGTGGAATTTTTTTTTCAGGTGGAATTTTTTTTTCAGGTGGAATTTTTTTTTCAGGTGGAATTTCTTTTTCAGGTGGAATTTCTTTTTCAGGTGGAATTTCTTTTTCAGGTGGAATTTCTTTTTCAGGTGGAATTTCTTTTTCAGGTGGAATTTCTTTTTCAGGTGGAATTTCTTTTTCAGGTGGAATTTCTTTTTCAGGTGGAATTTCTTTTTCAGGTGGAATTTCTTTTTCAGGTGGAATTTCTTTTTCAGGTGGAATTTCTTTTTCAGGTGGAATTTCTTTTTCAGGTGGAATTTCTTTTCAGGTGGAATTTCTTTTCAGGTGGAATTTCTTTTCAGGTGGAATTTCTTTTCAGGTGGAATTTCTTTTCAGGTGGAATTTCTTTTCAGGTGGAATTTCTTTTCAGGTGGAATTTCTTTTTTCAGGTGGAACTTCTTTTATTTTTATTATTATTATTATTATTATTTTATTTACTTATTTATTATTTGGTTGACGACCACAGTCATTGGCGGGGAGGGGCCAATGCACTGTGATGGTGAAATACAGTCAATGCAATTTCACCACACAGTTCCCTGTGGATGGAGGTCGTTTTTTTTTTTATTAATGTTTTTAATTTTTTTAGGTGGCATTTTTTTCAGGTGTTATTTTTTTTATTAATGTAACTTTTTTCCAGGTGTAATTTTTTTCAGGTCTATTTTTTTGTTAGGTACAATTTTCTTTCAGGAGTAGTTTTTTCAGGTGTTATTTTGTTGCAGCTGTTATTTCTTTTCAGGTATTATTTCTTTTCATGTGTTATTTCTTTTCAGCTGTTATTTCTTGTCAGGTGTTATTTTTTTCCAGGTAATATGTTTTTTAGGTGCTATTTTTTTTAGTTTTTTTTTTCATGTGTTTTTTTAGGTGTTTTTTAGGTGTGTTTTTTAGGTGTTTTATTTCAGGTGTTATTTCTTTTTCAGGTGGAATTTCTTTTTCAGGTGGAATTTCTTTTTCAGGTGGAATTTCTTTTTCAGGTGGAATTTTTTTTCAGAAGGAATTTTTTTTCAGGTGGAATTTCTTTTTTCAGGTGGAATTTCTTTTTTCAGGTGGAATTTCTTTTTTCAGGTGGAATTTCTTTTATTATTATTATTATTATTATTATTATTATTATTATTATATTTACTTATTCATTTATTATTTGGTTGACGACCACAGTCCTTGGCGGGGAGGGGCCAATGCACTGTGATGGTGAAATACAGTTAATGCAATTTCACCACACAGTTCCCTGTAGATGGAGGTCGTTGTTTTTTTTTTTATGTGTTATTTTATTTTTATTCATGTCTTATTTTTTCCAGGTGTAATTTTCTTTCAGATCTATTTCTTTGTCAGGTACAATTTTCTTTCAGGTGTAGTTTTTTTCTTGTGTGATTTTATTCCAGCTGTTATTTTTTTCAGGTGTTATTTTTTCAGGTTTTATTTTTTTTCAGGTGTTATTCTTTCAGGTGTTATTTTTTCAGGTGTAATTTCTTTTCAGGTGTTATTTTTTCCAGGTACTATGTTTTTTCAGGTGATATTTTTTCAGGTGTTTTTTCTTAGTTTTATTTAGGTGTTTTTTTAGGTGTTACTTTTTCATGTGTTATTTCTTTTTCATGTGTTATTTCTTTTTCAGGTGTTAATTCTTTTTCAAGTGTTATTTTATTCGAGGTGTAATTTTATTCAGGTATTATTTTTTCAGTTTTTTTTTCAGGTATTATTTTTTCAGTTTTTTTTTCAGGTTTTTTTTCAGGTGGAATTTCTTTTTCAGGTGGAATTTCTTTTTCAGGTGGAATTTCTTTTTCAGGAGGAATTTCTTTTTCAGGAGGAATTTCTTTTTTAGGTGGAATTTCTTTTTCAGGTGTCTTTTTTAGTTTTTTTTTCAGGTGTTTTTTTCAGTTTTTTTTTTAGGTGGAATTTCTTTTTCAGGTGGAATTTCTTTTTCAGGTGGAATTTCTTTTTCAGGTGGAATTTTTTATTTAGGTGGAATATCCTTTTTCTGGTGGAATTTCTTTTTTCAGGTGGAATTTCTTTTTTCAGGTGGAATTTCTCTTTTCAGGTGGAATTTCTTTTTTCAGGTGGAATACCTTTTTTCAGGTGGAATTTCTGTTTTCTTGTGGAATTTCTTTTTTCAGGTGGAATTTCTTTTTCAGGTGGAATTTCTTTTTTGAGGTGGAATTTCTTTTATTATTATTATTATTATTATTATTATTATTATTTTATTTACTTATTTATTTATTATTTGGTTGACGACCACAGTCATTGGCGGGGAGGGGCCAATGCACTGTGATGGTGAAATACAGTCAATGCAAATTCACCATACAGTTCCCTGTGGATGGAGGTCATTGTTTTTTTTTTTTTTTTTTTTTTTTTTTTGTGTGGCATTTTTTTTAGGTGTTATTTTTTTATTCATGTAATTTTTTTTCCAGGTGGAATTTTCTTTCAGGTCCAATTTTTTGTCAGGTGCAATTTTCTTTCAGGTGTAGTTTTTTTCATGTGTTATTTTATTCCAGCTGTTATTTTTTTCAGGTGTTATTTCTTTTCAGGTGTTATTTTTTCAGGTGTTACTTCCTTTCAGGTGTTATTTCTTTACAGGTGTTATTCTTTCAGGTGTTATTTATTCAGGTGTAATTTCTTTTCAGGTGTTATTTTTTTCCAGGTATTATGTTTTTTCAGGTGATATTTTTTCAGTTTTTTTTTCTAGTTTTTTCAGGTTTTTATTTTAGGTGTTATTTTTTTAGGTGTTATTTTTTTAGGTGTTATTTTTTCAGGTGTTATTTCTTTTTCAGGTGTTATTTCTTTTTCTGGTGGAATTTCTTTTTCAGGTGTAATTTTTTTCAGGTGCTATTTTTTTCAGGTGTCTTTTTTAGTTTGTTTTTTTAGTTTTTTCAGGTGTCTATTTTAGTTTTTTTTTTTTAGTTTTTTCAGTTTTTTTTTATTTAGTTTTTTTTCAGGTGTTATTTTATTCCAGGTGTTATTTTTTTCAGGTGTTATTTTTTCAGGTGTTATTTTTTCAATTTTTTTTTTCAGGTGTTTTTTCAGGTGGAATTTCTTTTTCAGGTGGAATTTCTTTTTCAGGTGGAATTTCTTTTTCAGGTGGAATTTCTTTTTTTAAGTGGAAATTTTTTTTCAGGTGGAATTTCTTTTTTCAGGTGGAATTTCTATTATTATTATTATTATTAATATATTTACTTATTCATTTATTATTTGGTTGACGACCACAGTCATTGGCGGGGAGGGGCCAATGCATTGTGATGGTGAAATACAGTTAATGCAATTTCACCACACAGTTCCCTATGGATGGAGGTAGTTTTTTTTTTTTTTTTTTTTTTTGCATTTTTTTAGGTGTTATTTTTTTATTCATGTAATTTTTTTTTCAGGTGTAATATTCTTTCAGGCCTATTTTTTTGTCAGGTGCAATTTTCTTTCAGGAGTAGTTTTTTTCAGGTGTTATTTCTTTTCAGGTGTTATTGTTTCAGGTGCTATTTTTTCAGGTGTAATTTCTTTTCATGTGTTATTTTTTTTCAGGTTTTATGTTTTTACGGGTGATATTTTTTCATGTGTATTTTCTATTTTTTTTCATGTGTTTTTTTTGGTGTTATTTTTTCAGGTGTTATTTCTGTTTCATGTGTTATTTCTTTTTCAGGTGGAATGTCTTTTTCAGGTGGAATTTCTTTTTCAGGTGGTATTTTGTTCAGGTGTCTTATTTAGTTTTTTTTTTAGGTGTTTTTTTTAGGTGTTTTTTTCAGGTGGAATTTCTTTTTCAGGTGGAATTTCTTTTTCAGGTGGAATTTCTTTTTCAGGTGGAAATTCTTTTTCAGGTGGAATTTTTTTTCAGGTGGAATTTTTTTTTTAGGTGGAATTTTTTTTCAGGTGGAACTTTTTTTAGGTGGAATTTCTTTTTTCTGGTGGAATTTCTTTTTTCAGGTGGAATTTTTTTTAGGTGGAATATCTTTTTTCAGGTGAAATTTCTTTTTTCTGGTGGAATTTCTTTTCTCAGGTGGAATTTCTTTTTCAGGAGGAATTTCTTTTTTCAGGTGGAATTTCTATTATTATTATTATTATTATTATTATTATTATTATTTTATTTACTTATTTATTTATTATTTGGTTGACGACCACAGTCATTGGCGGGGAGGGGCCAATGCACTGTGATGGTGAAATACAGTCAATGCAATTTCGCCACACAGTTCCCTGTGGATGGAGGTAGTTTTTTTTTTTTTTTAGGTGGCATTTTTTTGTGTTATTTTTCTCATGTATTATTTTTTTTCCATGTGTAATTTTCTTTTAGGCCTATTTTATCCAGGTGCAATTTTCTTTCAGGTGTAATTTTTTCAGGTGTTATTTCTTTTCAGGTGTTATTTCTTTTCAGGTATTTTTTCTTTTTAGGTGTAATTACTTTTCAGGTGTTATGTTTTTGGTGCTATTTTTTCAGGTATTTTTTTCAGGTGTTATTTTTTTCAGTGGAATTTTTTTCAGTGGAATTTTTTTCAGGTGTTATATCTTTCCAGGCATTATTTTTCAGGTGTCATTTCCTTTTCATGTGTCATTTTTTTTTCAGGTGTCATTTTTTTTCAGGTGTTAATTTTTTCAGGTGTTATTTTTTTCAGGTGTTATTTCTTTTCAGGTGTTATTTCTTTTATTATAATTATTATTATTATTGTCATTATTTATATATTATTTTATTTATGTATTTATTTATTTTTCTTGGTTGACGACCACAGTCATTGGCGGGGAGGGGCCAATGCATTGTGACGGTGAAAGACTGTCAATGTAATTTCACCACACAGTTCCCTATGGATGGAGTTATTTTTTTTTTCAGGTGGCATTTTTTTCAGGTGGCATTTTTTCATGTAATTTTTTTTCAGGTGTAGTTTTTTTCAAGTATTATTTTATTCCAGCTGTTATTTTTTTCAGGTTTTATTTCTTTTCAGGTGTTATTTCTTTTCAGGTGTTATTTCTTTTTCAGGTTTAATTTGTTTTCAGGTGTTAAATAATTTTGTCTCTAGAATTATTAAAAAGGAAATTCACACCTATATGTTGGGGAACCTACTGTGCCCCCACACCGCCTCCCCCTTCAGCTCCACCTCCAGCCTCTATAAAAATAAAATAATGATAAAAAATAGGGGGTAACTGGGGTGAGACTTACTTACCCTTCCTGTGGAGGGGTAGGTCACCGAGGTGCTTTGTAAAAAACTTCCCAAATCTTGACGGTAACCAGTGCGTAATGGCTGCACCTCATACCTCATTGGTTACGATATTGCCACTGTGCAAAGCTTCTCCTTCAGGAAGTTCAGGGTCCAAATTTAAATGTTATTGCTTATACCAATGACTGGGAAAATCATTTATTATGCTGTGAATCCTTGAACTCATGCAACACATAAGTCTCCTAATTAACTGTGCTTACACTACTTACTCAATATTACTCGAATATGTGTGAGAATGGCACTAAATTTTATTGTGCAACGAGCGATATATTAAGTCATAGTCCTTGTGGCTGGAATTATATTTCCATGAATACATTTAGAACTGTATCAAATGAAGCAACTATATGTATGTGGATAGAGGTTCATGGTGTCTCAAAGACCAGAATGATCACCATTCCAAACCAGTGGTACTTTGTTGGGACTCGGCCAGTTGGGAGGGTGTAGTGTTTTGCTAGGCGACAAGGAATAGTGTTGGTGCAGTGAGAAACAGTTGACCGGCAGACACAAGGCACAGAGGACATTTTATTCCTGATCCTCGGTGATATAGTGGAAACCTGTACACGCCGGAGTGATTGACGGTGATAGGCTGCCTTTGTTATAAGTGTCTTGTTGCTTGGTTGTGTACCCCATTTGAAGGCCCAGTTGTCGCAATAAAAGGTATGTCAAATACTTCATATAATTGTGACTCAAATTTCATCGAATGTTCTTGTTCTTAATTATTATTAAATGATGTTCATCTTGTTAATTCATTGTCAGTGGTGTATTGTTTGACTTTAAAGCTCTCAAAGATATTAGTACATTGTTTGTATTGTTTCAGTTCACGCTACAAATAAACAACGATTACAGCAGTCGGATTTCTTTGTGTATATCCTGGGCTGGGGCAGCAATAGTCCTATTTCTCGGATGAGTTTATTATATCATTCTGATAAAATCTATACTATCTTCGTTGGTGATCATGACTGACATTGGAGTGGTTCCCTATAGGGCTACTAGGCCTATACACTCTTTCTCAGTAGTCTCTCCAACAACAACAAAGTGGTGCTCTTTGGTAATACAGCCAAAAAGTATAGAGTCCTTCTTTTTCTTTTTGGTACAGCCGAGTTGATTTATCATGTTTTCTACGATGTTCGTGTTATAACTCCACTTAGGGCTGCCTGGGGGTTGTCCTGAATCCAAGCGCCCTAACTTAGGACAAGATGGCTGCCAAATGTTTTGAGTATGCTGTCGTAAGTGTTTTGAGTATCTGGCCCCAGGTTAGGTTAGGTTAAGTTAGGCTATGTATAGGGTGAAAAGAGCAGGAAAGAGAAAGTAAAGGTGGAGAAATAATAATAATAATAATAATAATAATAATAATAATAATAATAATAATAATAATAATACGAAGATGAAAAATAAAGTTATCAATATAAAAGTGTGTTTCATTATCAAAATAGACAGAACACAGATAAAACATACGAGAAAAATCGAGTATACATTAGTTACCTCTCTTAATGAATACATCCTTAGTGCAGTGTGATTGACTGGTTGTGAGTAGGTCTTAATTAAATTCCTTCCCTTTTTCCTTTTTTATATTTTTTCTTGTTCATTTCACTGGTCTGGTGTGGTGAGGATCAATACAATCAGGTTAATTTAACTTGTTTTATATACTACCCACATCCTCGTATTTTATATAGCTTACTAAAACCATACAGCCTCGCAAGGACCACCAGATCTGTTGCTGTTTGTGGGTCCTTTATATGACATTGTACAGAGATAACTAGTTATATATTTATATTTATAGTTATATTTATAAACAAAGTGAAGGAGTTGGAGAATTGTTGCCAAGTAAAGAAAGGGAAGGATATTCACCATAACAGGCACTGCATTGACTATTATTGAATCAAGGGACACACACCAACCAACCATGATGATGATATACAGTATGTGTTTATCATACATGACTCATAATGAAACCTTTATTACCATATATGAATTGCAACCCACTGCAGCAAAAGAAGGACGAAGGCTTCACACACACACACACACACACTCTTACGTGTGTGTGTGTTTTTTTTTTTTTCGACCATCACAAAACACATCAACATCTATTCACTTTCCTCAATGATAAACTAATGGAATCATGGTTAATTCATTGGAGTGCCTTGATTCCCCCAAAGTATGCCAGGAAACAGGACCAGGTTAAAAAAATAATGATGGCCTGTTGTTGCACGGAATAGTTTGGAGGAAATCAGTTGCTCCAGATCTATCACCAACACTATACGTACTTCCCTATTAAAATTTTTGTACTGTTATCACTTATTGGGGAGAGATTCTTAAGGGGGTGCGGGAGTAGGGGGACAGGCTTGGGGGGGGGGGGGTTTGGGGGGTGCGGGAATAGGGGGACAGGCTTGGGGTGGGTAGAAAGCCTGTCCCCTATTCCCGCACCCCCCTAACCCCCCCCCCTTCAAGCCTGTTCCCCTACTCCTGCACCCCCCAAAACCCCCTCAAGCCTGTCCCCTACTCCCGCACCCCCCTAAACCCCCCCACCCCCAAGCCTGTCCCCTATTCCCGCACCCCCTTAATGGTAAATTCCTCCAAAGTATACCAGGAAACAGACCCGGAGGAAGAAAAATAATGGTATCCTGTTGCCTGGAATAGTTTGGAGGAATAATTTGCTCCAGATTTACCACCCAAAACAATGTGCTATATACCCCCTTAATGGCCCTGTGATGAAGTCAGAAAATTGGAGATAAATGCATCCTTCAATTATTACTACGAAACACCACCTATATAGAAGGAGCTTGTTTCGTGGCATGGTCAGGAGGAATCAGAAGCCTCCAATTTTCATACACGATCTTGCACAGGGTCCTTAAATTAACCTAACCGATAGCACAGGAGAAAATATAATAACGTGAGGAAGATTAGAGAATAAAATAAAGATATGAAGAAATGATGATGATGATGATGATGAGAGAGAGAGAGAGAGAGAGATCTAACAAGAAGCATTACCAAATGAAGGTAATATTGTTCACTGTTGTTGTAGTTTGTGAGACAAGGTGAAGAGAGAAACACAATCCACTATAGACTGACTGTAGAAGGTGATGTGTTAACCTGATTATTATTATTATTATCATTAATTAAGACGAAGATAATTATTATTATTATTACTACTACTACTAATACTATCATCATCATCATTATCATCATTACATTATTCGATATATATAAATAATAATAATAATAAAAATAATAATAATAATAATAATAATAATAATATTAATTAAGATAATGACACCCCAAAAGCTGTACTTCATTCACCGGTTTCTCTTACTATATTTTTTATATTCTTGATACATACAGTACCACACTTTATAGTTCAAACTCTTAGTTCTTTACTGTCCGGGTTACACAGATGAGAACATTACCCTTCACTTAAATTAATGGGTTACATCATAATATAAAAGAAATATTCCCAATAGGACCAAGCACTGCTGGATGAGAGACAATAGGAAAGTGTGTGTGTGTGTGGAGATGTTGGAGAGTGGGTGAGTGGGGAATGGAGTAGAGTGGGTGGGTGGGGAATGGAGTAGAGTGGGTGGGTGGGGAATGGAGTAGAGTGGGTGGGTGGGGAATGGAGTAGAGTGGGTGGGTGGGGAATGGAGTAGAGTGGGTGGGTGGGGAATGGAGTAGAGTGGGTGGGTGGGGAATGGAGTAGAGTGGGTGGGTGGGGAATGGAGTAGAGTGGGCGGGGGATCTAGTAGAGTGGGCGGGAGTGATAGGGAGTCATGGACGAGGGATGCTACAGGGTGAGTCGGAATATTATAAAGTGGGCGAGGGATGAAGAAAAGTGGGCGGGTGATGAAACAGAATGGGTGTATTTAAGATAAGAGTAAGAAGATGTGAATTTACTATCAACTGTGTATTATCCCCTCAATGTGTGTGTGTGTGTGTGTGTGTGTGTGTGTGTGTGTGTGTGTGTGTGTGAGAGGGAATGATGATATGTGGGTGTGTAGTGAGGGTGTAAGGGAGGGGAGTAATGGTATGTGGGTGTGTTATGAGGGTGTAAGGGCGGGGAGTAAGGCTGTAAGGGAGGGGAGTAATGATATGTGGGTGTATTTATGAGGGTGTAAGGGAGGGGAGTAAGGCTGTAAGGGAGGGGAGTAATGGTATGTGTGTGTGAGGGTGTGAGTGAGGGTGTAAGGGAGGGGAGTAATGATATGTGGGTGTGTAGTGAGGGTGTAAGGAAGGGGAGTGGTGGTATGTGTGTGTGTGTGTGTGTGTGTGTGTGTGTGAGGGTGTGTGTGAGGGTCTGAGTGAGGGAGTGATGATATGTGGGTGGGTTATGAGGGTGTAAGGGCGGGGAGGAAGGCAGTAAGGGGGTGTAAGGGGCGGGGCCACCACTGCTCTATATAAGAAGGGTTGACAGAGCGGGAACACTCACCCTTGTGCTGGAAGCGGCCTCTCTCTCAGGTGGGTGGCGTGTGTGTGTGTGTGTGCTAAGACTTGTGTGTGTGTTGAGACTTTTGCGTATGCTAAGGCTTATGTGTGTGTGTGTGTGTGTGTGTGTGTGTGTGTACTAAGACTTGTGTGTGTGTGTGTGCTAAAACTTGTGTGTGTGTTGAAACTTTTGCGTGTACTAAGACTTGTGTGTGTGTTTGTGTGTGTGTAGAGACTTTTGCCTGTGTGTGTGTGTTGAAACTTCTGCGTGTGCGTGTATGTATGTATGTGTGTGCGAGTGCGTGTGAGTGAAAATGCTACTAGTGGTGTATAGAGTGTGAGTACAATGGATTTAAATGAGGTCATACAACAACAGACTGAATGGATACTGAAGGTGTAGTAATGGGATTCTCGTAGTGTTTTGGTCTGGGTTATAAATTTCTTGGCGAAGGAGCGAGATTACCTGAGTATATTCCTGCTTTGTGTGTGTGTGTGTGTGTGTGTGTGTGTGTGTGTGTGGTAATGAATGATGGTGTCTGTCGGTATTGTGGATGGAATGTGTGTGTGTGTGTGTGTGTGTGTGTGTGTGTGTGTGTGGTAATGATAATGAATGATGGTGATGACAATAAATGATGGTGTATATCTGTAGTTTGGACGGAATAGGTGTAAAATAATAGTGTAAGAAAATTAGGTGTCCAAAGCTGAAGACTTTGGAAGGCCGAGCGGAGTTGAAAGTCGTCGCTGACGATTAAAGTCACTACAAGAATATCTTCATCTTAATTATTAGGTTATGTTTCTTTAATAGCAGAAACTACAATTTGATTCTTCTTCTTTCTTTCATTGATTAGTTTGGTGATGATATCTGGTATGGTCTAGGTCTTCTAAGAGGAGTTAGGTTCGCACATTTTCCAAAATCTGGGGCACAAGAACTGAAGTTGACCACCAGGATAAAAAGCTTTAAATAATCAGGGATAAGAAAAACGTCTGAAAAATTATAAGACTCGCTTCGCTCTCGACACCGTCCGCTCGGGATTAATAGAGTAGATATAAATTGGAGGTTTGTGTCTTTCTCTACTTT
>JAWQEG010008577.1:0-10000 GCA_033782935.1 Petrolisthes cinctipes
TGTATGTTCTTACCTATTTGTTCTTACCTATTTGTATCTTTACAGGATTGTGTGTGTGTGTGTAACGAACAGAATCAATCAACCACATCCCCACGACTCTTTGTGTGTGTGTGTGTGTGTGTGTAACGAACAGAATCAATCAACCACATCCCCACGACTCTGTATGTGTCTGTGTGTGTGTAACGAACAGAATCAATCAACCACATCCCCACGACTCTGTATGTGTGTGTGTGTGTGTGTGTAACGAACAGAATCAATCAACCATGTAAGTCAGACCTAGAAATTTATCCATTTTTAAATTCTTGTCGTACCCACGGGGAATCGAACCTCGGACCACAGATATCTCAGGTGGTGACTATACCCGGTGAGCCATTAGAGTACTCCACTGGTCTAGCTTTCGAATTTTGCCTATAATTAACTCTCAGGTGCGGCCAATACATGTGTACATTTGTCGCTGTCTTGTCCCATGATTTGATATATAACTCGTGAAACTTAGGGTCGATTGATTCCACAGTGGTTGGTAGTGGTTTGTAAGCTCGCAAACGAAATAATCTTAGCCTTGTAAATGACTTCTGGGTGAATTATTTAATGAATTTGGTGAGTAATCTATGCAGTTATTATTATTAAATGACTTATGGGTGAATTATTTAATGAATTTGGTGAGTAATCTATGCAGTTATTATTATTATTAAATGACTTATGGGTGAATTATTTAATGAATTTGGTGAGTAAACTATGCAGTGATCATCATTATCTAACTGTTGGATAGATTTTGTGAATGTGGATACTCAGCTTTTGGAAAATAATGAAGCCTTACAAGACAGTGTGGTTGGTTGGGAAGCTAACAAACAAATACCACTGTGGAATGGACCCGAAAATAATGAAGCCTTACAAGTGTGGTTGGTTGGGAAGCTAACAAACAAATACCACTGTCGAATCAACCCTAAAATAATGAAGTCTTACAAGTGTGGTTGGTTGGGAAGCTAACAAACAAATACCACTGTGGAATCAACCCTAAAATAATGAAGCCTTACAAGTGTGGTTGGTTGGGAAGCTAACAAACATATACCACTGTCGAATCAACCCTAAAATAATGAAGCCTTACAAGTGTGGTTGGTTGGGAAGCTAACAAACAAATACCACAGTCGAATCAACCCTAAAATAATGAAGCCTTACAAGTGTGGTTGGTTGGGAAGCTAACAAACAAATACCACTGTGGAATCAACCCTAAAATAATGAAGCCTTACAAGTGTGGTTGGTTGGGAAGCTAACAAACCAATACCACTGTGGAATGGACCCTAAAATAATGAAGCCTTACAAGTGTGATTGGTTGGGAAGCTAACAAACAAATACCACTGTGGAATCAACCCTAAAATAATGAAGCCTTACAAGTGTGGTTGGTAGGGAAGCTAACAAACAAATACCACTGTGGAATCAACCCTAAAATAATGAAGCCTTACAAGTGTGGTTGGTTGGGAAGCTAACAAACAAATACCACTGTGGAATCAACCCTAAAATAATGAAGCCTTACAAGTGTGGTTGGTTGGGAAGCTAACAAACAAATACCACTGTGGAATCAACCCTAATATAATGAAGCCTTACAAGTGTGGTTGGGTGGGAAGCTAACAAACAAATACCACTGTAGAATCAACCCTAAAATAATGAAGCCTTACAAGTGTGGTTGGTTGGGAAGCTAACAAACAAATACCACTGTGGAATCAACCCTAAAATAATGAAGCCTTACAAGTGTGGTTGGTTGGGAAGCTAACAAACAAATACCACTGTGGAATCAACCCTAAAATAATGAAGCCTTACAAGTGTGGTTGGTTGGGAAGCTAACAAACAAATACCACTGTGGAATGGACCCTTAATGAAAGCCTCACCAAAGTAATATTCGTTCCCTGTTTGGTTAGACCTGTACCAGATATTATTTTCACCAATTTTCAAGACACGAATTTTTGTCTTTGATATTACAGTCGGGACAAACTCGTAATGTCAATAGGCCACACCCCCTCCAGACTGTACTCATACGTCTGGCAGTGGTATCCGTAGCACCAACCATATTTTAATAACTATATTTGAGTACACTAATTACTCATTATAGCTTCGTCAAAAGTTTACAGTTTTCAGTAACTCGTATTTCAGTTTGTCATGTGTCGTTCATTACACCGATAACGACATCAGAGTTCGGAAACTTTACATTTTAGCCGGATCTTTAATTATGTTTGAGAAATGATGTTTAATGGTTCACGGCGGCGAGCAGTCTGCCAGGCCTATGTAACAAAGGGAAGTCAACAACACGCGCTAGTTCCTTACTGGCTGTAGGAGGGGGAAGGTTACTACACTGGCCACCCATACCTCACCTATGTAACAAAGGGGAATCAAGGACACATGCTAGTTCCTTACTGACTGTTGTAGAGGAAGGTTACTACACTGTCCACCCATACCTCACCTATGTAACAAAGGGAAGTCAACAACACGCGCTAGTTTCTCACTGGCTGTTGGAGGGGAAGGTTACTACACTGTCCACTCATACCTCACCCATATATGTAACAAAGGGGAATCAACAACACGTGCTAGTTCCTTTCTGGCTGTTGGAGGGGGAAGGTTACTACACTGTCCACCCATACCCCAACCCATGGTAGACCAGTCTGTACAGCAACACTTGCCAGTCCAGCTAGAAATATTGTCCTTAAAGAGGAAGTATAGTGTTGGTAAACTTGGAGCAACTGATTCCTTCAAACTATTCCAAGCAACAGGCCACCATTATTTCTGTTCATCTGGTCTTGTTTCCTGGCATACTTTGGAGGTATCAAGACGCTTCAATGTACCGAAATTATACTCTCCCCTTAACGTGTTCAAATACTTCAATAAGAGAGAAATTGTACAAAAATAAATGCAAAACTACAAGATATTAAACCACTCTTTGACCTTAACGCGTTCAAATACTTCGATACGAGAGAAATTGCACATAAATAAATGCAAAAACTACATGTATTAAACCACTCTGTCCTTAACGTGCTAAAATACTTCGATAAGAGAGAAATTGCACGAAAATAAATGCAAAAACTACAGGTATTAAACCACTCTTTGTCCTTAACGTGCTAAAATAGTTCAATAAGATAGAAACTGCACTAAAATAAATGCAAAAACTACAGGTATTAAACCACTCTTTTATTGTTGAATGGATTAAATAAATAATAGATGTATGTCGAAGTGGTGGCATCGAGAACGGTACGAGAACATGTTTAGTTAGTTATCCACGGCGCTGATGGAAAAGGGGGCGTGGCCTACTGAGGTTCTATGTTTGTCCCGACTGTAGTTGTTGTGTGTCTAGGGCCTTATAGAGTTTTATGCATTGAGAATTATATTACCTTCCATTTCTTACAGAGAGAGAGAGAGAGAGAGAGAGAGAGAGAGAGAGAGAGAGAGAGAGAGAGACTGTGTGTGCTTTTGGGAGAGAGAGAGGGAGAGAGAGAGAGAGAGAGAGACTGTGTGTTTTTGAAAGAAATTGTGTGAGAGACAGAGACAGACAGAGAGAAAAAGAGAGACTGTGTGTTTTTTAAAGAGAAATTGTGTGAGAGAGAGAGACAAAGACAGACACACACACAGAGAGACTGTGTGTTTTTGAAAGAGAAATTGTGAGGGAGACAGAGAGAAAGAGACTGTGTGTGTTTTTGAAAGAGAGAGAGTGACACAGAGAGAATGAGAGAGAGAGACTGTGTGTGTTTTTGAAAGAGAGAGAGAGAGAGAGAGTGACACACAGAGAGAATGAGAGAGAGACTGTGTGTTTTTCAAAGAGAGTGACACACAGAGAATGAGAGAGACTGTGTGTGTTTTTGAAAGAGAGAGAGAGAGAGTGACACACAGAGAGAATGAGAGAGAGAGACTGTGTGTGTTTGAGAGAAAGAGAGAGAGTGACACACACAGAGAGAGACAGTATGTATGTATGTTTTGTTAATATAAAAATAAATAATAAAGAGAGATAATTATCACATTTCCTTCCCACCTGTTCGTTTCCTTCTGACCATTTTTCTTCCCCTCTTCTGTGTCTTCTTATCCTCCCCCTCCTCCTCCTCTTCCTTCTTCTTACTTTCTTCTCCTTCTTTCTCCTCTTCCTTACTTCCTTCTCCTTCTTTCTCCTCTTCCTTACTTCCTTCTCCTTCTTTCTCCTCTCCCTTACTTCCTTCTCCTCCTTTCTCAATTTCTTCTTCTTTCTTCTCTTCCTTACTTCCTTCTCCTAATTTCTCCTCTTCCTTACTTCCTTCTCCTTCTTTCTTCTCTTCCTTACTTCCTTCCTTCTCTATTTCTTCTTCCTCTCCTTCTTTCTTCTCTTCCTTACTTCCTTCTCCTTCTTTCTTCTCTTCCTTACTTCCTTCTCCTCCTTCTTTCTCTTCCTTTCCTTCCTTCTTTATTTCCTCTTTCTCTTTCTCCTCCTCCTCTTCCTTACTTCCTTCTTTCTCTATTTCCTTCTCTTCCTTTCCTCCTTTCTCTATTTCTTCCTTTTCTTCATCTCCCTTCTCCACCTCCTCTTCCTTCTTTTTCTCCACCTCCTCTTTCTTCTTCTTTTCCTCCATTTCTTTCTTCTTTCTCTCTTCCTCCTCCATTTCTTTCTTCTTCTTCTCCTCCTCTTCCTTCTTCTTTAATTCCTCCATTTCTTTCTTCTTCTTCTCCTCCTCTTCCTTCTTCTTTAATTCCTCTATTTCTTTCTTCTTCTTCTCCTCCTCTTCCTTCTTTAATTCCTCCATTTCTTTCTTCTTCTTCTCCTCCTCTTCCTTCTTTCTCTCTTCTTCTTTTTTCTTTAATTCCATTTCTTTCTTCTTCTCCTCTTCCTCCTTCTTCTTTCTCTCCTCCATTTCCTTCTTTTTCTTTAATTCCTCCTCTTCCTTCTTTCTCTTCTCCTCCTCTTCCTTCTTCCTCTCTTCCACATCTTTATCCACCTTTCCACTTATCACATCCTTCTTCCCTTCCTTCTCATCTCTCTCCTTCTCCTCCCTGTGACTCTTTTCCTTCTCCCCTCCTTCCTCTTCCCCTCCTTTATTCATTTTCTCCTTCACACTAATTCTAACATCGACTGGAGGAGTAGTAGTAGTAGTAGTAGTAGTAGTAGGAGTAGTAACAGTAGTAGTAGGAGTAGCAGTAGAAATAGTATTATTAATAGTAGTAGTAGTAGTAGTAGTAGTAGTAAATGAATTTTTATCTTCCTTGCCTATTCCCTCCTTCTCCTTCTTTTCTTTCCCTTCCTCCTTCCCCAATTTACCCTCCTTCTCCTCCTCCTCTTTACCCTCCTTCTCTCCATCTTTCCCCTCCTCTTTACCCTCCTCCTTCTCTTCCTTTTCCCCCTTCCCCTCCTTCTCTCCCTCTTTCTCTCCTTTCCCCTCTCCCTCCTTCTCTCCCTCTTCCCCACTTCCCCCCATCATCACCACCACCTCCCCATAATTCATCTCAGCATCCATTTCGTTCTCCCTATCCTCTGTTTCAATGACGATGGACACGGGTGACTTCACTTCTTCCTCGCGACTCAAACTTTTGTCAATGTCTAGTGTGTGTTTTGGACCGGGTTGTTGTTGTTGTTGTTGTTGTTCTTGTTTTGATTCCTGTTGTTTTGCTTCGTGTTTATCTTCTTTCTTTTCTTCTATGTCTTTTTTATCTTCTTTCTTTTCTTCTAAGTCTTTTTTATCTTCTTTCTTTTCTTCTATGTCTTGTTTATCTTCCTTCTTTTCTTCTATCTCTTCCTTCTTTTCTTTTATTTCTTTTTTATCTTCCTTCTTTTCTTGTTTATCTTCTTTCTTTTCTTCTATGTCTTCCTTCTTTTCTTCAATTTCTTTTTTATCTTCTTTCTTTTCTTCTATCTCTTCTTTCTTTTCTTCTACATCTTTTTTATCTGCATTTTTATCTTCTTTCTTTTCTTCTACCTCCTTTTTATCTTCCTTCTTTTCTTCTATCTCTTCTTTCTTTTCTTCTACATCCTTTTTATCTACATTTTTATCTTCTTTCTTTTCTTCTATCTTCTTTTTATCTTCTTTCTTTTCTTCTAATTCTTGTTTATCTTCCTTCTTTTCTTCTACATCTTTTTTATCTGTAGTTTTTTCTTCCTTCTTTTCTTCTATATCCTTTTTATCTTCCTTCTTTTCTTCTTTCTTTTCTTCTACCTCCTGTTTATCTTCCTTCTTCTCTTGTTTATCTTCTTTCTTTTCTTCTACATCTTTTTTATCTTCCTTCTTTTCTTCTACCTCCTTTTTATCTTCCTTCTTTTCTTCTGTTTCTTGTTTATCTTCCTTCTTTTCTTCTATCTCTTCCTTCTTTTCTTCTATATCTTTTTTATCTGCATTTTTATCTTCTTTCTTTTCTTCTACCTCCTTTTCTTCTATATCTTTTTTATCTTCCTTCTTTTCTTCTTTCTTTTCTTCTACCTCCTTTTTATCTTCCTTCTTTCCTTCTATGTCTTGTTTATCTTCCTTCTTTTCTTCTATATCTTTTTTATCTATAGTTTTATCTTCCTTCTTTTCTTCTATGTCTTCCTTCTTTCCTTCTATATCTTTTTTATCTTCCTTCTTTTCTTCTATATCCTTTTTATCTTCCTTCTTTCCTGCTCCCTCCTCTTTATTTTTATTTACATTATTACCATTCGCCTTTTCTTCTTCTTCTTCTCCTCCCCTTCCTTCTCCTTCCTCTTTATCTACAGTATCCTTAACACCATTCGCATTTTTCCCTTCTTTTTCTAACTCATCTTTATCGCTTCTACCATTCGCACTATCTTCCTTCCTCCTTCCTTCATCCTCCATTTTTTTTTTATTATCGTCTACGTTGCCATTATTACCATTCGCACTTTCATCCCTCCTCCGTCTTTCTCCCTCCGTTTTATCCTCTACATTTACATTACTACTATTCGCATTATCTTCCCTCCTCCTCCTCCTCCTTCCTTTTCCTTCTCCGTCTCCCTCTTCCCCATTCACAAAACCTTCATCACCACCACCACCATCATTATTAGTAATATTCTGTTTCACATTTTTTTTATCATTAGGTTCAACTATGTCTTCTTTACCGTCAATCTGTTGTCTGAATTTATCTGTCGCTGCGATTGGCTGTTTGGCGGCAGAGGCGGCGACGGCAACGGAGGTCTGTGATTGGTCGACTGTTGGTGGCGGCGGTGGTGGTGGCTTCCCATTGGTCGTCGTTGAGGTCATTACTACGTCGTCATTGTCGTCGTGTTGTTGTTGTTGTTGACGACCGTTTTGTTGTTGTTGTTGTTTTGGTTGTTCCATCTGTGACGTTACTCGTGGCGGCTACCGAACGCCATTGGCTGGTCTTCTCTCCAGTAGTTGTTGTTGTTGTTGTTGCTTTTGTTTTTGTTTAGCCTCGAGCACCACGACAGCAGCAGCAGCAGCTAAATAGAGTACACAAATAAACACACACGCCCTAAGCAACATATCGCACTTTCCCTAAAAAAATAAAAAATAAATAAATATAACTTGGATAGCATTGGTGGAGCAAAGTTCTGGAACGTATAAATAAGCTGGCACTAAAATATTCTCACTGGTGTGGACAGTCGGCAAAAAAAGTTTCGTTACCACCCCTACGTTAATTTTAACATGGGTAAGCACGGTAGGGTTGGTACTCCACTGACTGGGCAGCTGTTGGTACCTCGTGTCATCCGAGACATGCTGGACGGGTATCGTTTTTGCTGGGGCAGTGACAACTTTTTTATATCAATAGTTTAGCTGATTTTAAATTAAATTTTGAGTGTTCAAGAACTCTTACTATTTAACTATTCATTATTAAACATAAGGAAATACGTTTGAGTATTTAAGAACAAGAATAACCATGAAATACCCAGAAAAAATAGCACTGGGTGAAAGAACGTCATCCCTACTTGCCTACCCATGAGACACTCACGTCACACCTCACTCACCAGTCAGGCCTACCAACATTACATCACACTGTTAAAGGGGTGGTAACGAAACTTTTTTTGCCGACTGTACAGTTGAGCAAGTAAATTCGCGACCACGTACTTAGATGTTTATGCCATTTGAGCTGGTAACATTTCTTTGGTGAGGAATCAGAGTAGGTGGAACATGATACAATCTTTCACCTACAATGACACCTTCCCCACACAGTGTTACCAGCTCAGATGACATAAACAACATTTGGGGACGTGGTTGCGAATTTACGAGCTCGAGTTTACCATTTAATGCTAATAATTATGACTAGTTATATTTTGAACCAGTTTCTATTCTAATAACATAATATATAAAATTACCGTATGAGAACTATATGTAATTTTAGCATTCAAATTTTTTTACGACTTCCTGATAGCTCATTACATATGCAGGTGGAAATGAAGCGAACTTATACTATCAACTGTACAGCCACAATCAAATAGCCACCTACACTTTCCTTCCATCGAAGTAAATATCTTGGTAATGAAGAACAACACGTGTATGATTTTGCAACACCTAATAATAATAATATCCACCAACATTTTCCTTCCATCGTAGTAAATATCTTGGTAATGAAGAACAACACGTGTATGATTTTGCAGCACACAATAATAATAATAATAATAATAATAATAATAATAATAATAAATATGTTGGTAATAAAGAACAACACGAGGATGATTTTGCACCACCTCATAATAATAATAATAATAATAATAATAATAATCTTGGTAATAAAGAACAACACGCGTATGATTTTGCACCACCTCATAATAATAATAATAATAATAAATATCTTGGTAATAAAGAACAACACATGTATGATATTGCAGCACCTCATAATAATAATAATTGAGGGGGTTAAGTTGATGTAAGGTATTGTTGTACGATTACATTTTGATATGATACTGATTTATTTACGTGATGGAAGGAAAGTATTGGTGGATATTTGATTGTGACTGTACATACAACACAAGGTAAACAACAACAACAACAACATGGACATTTTGTGTGTTGTGTTGATTTTGTTGCAATTCAAAAATAGTGATATTGCAAACTTACTATCTTGATAATATTTCACTCTTTTTTTACATTTAATTATTGGACCCTGTGTGTGATGTAGTCAGAAAATTGGAGGTAAATGAGTCCTTCAAATATTGCCACGAAACACACACACACACACACACACACACACCTACTATATAAGGAAGGAGCTTATTTGTTTCGTGGCATAGTAAGGAGGAATCAGAAGCCTCCAATTCTCATACACAATCACAGGGTCCTTAAGGGGGTATAATTATAACACAATTTTTTTTTGGGTGGTAAATCTGGAGCAATTGAATCCTCCAAACTATTCCAAGCAACAGGATACCATTATTTTTCTTCATCTAGTCCTGTTTCCTGTCATACTTTGGAGGAATCAAGACACTCCAATCAATTAATAGTATACCAATCCCTTAATTAAACCATAAATAAATAAATAAATTGTGCATCTCTTTAAAATTTAAATGTCCGACACTTTAATTAAATCCCCCCCAAAAAATTATGAGTGTCACTTTAATTAATCAAGGAGGGAAAGTACACCACTGGTAATTATGGAGTAAATGATTCCTCCAAACCATTCCAAGCAACAACAACAACAACAACAACAACAGAACAACACTATTATATTTGTCCGTTTTTGTTCTTCTGTTTCCTGGCATACTTTGGAGGAATCAAGGCACTCCAATCTTAACTAAAGGTATACTGTCCCTTTAATTAAACTTTGATTGTGGCACTTTAAATTTTAAATGTATATAATATGTTACATAGAATTTAAATGGAAGGGGGTTGGGAAATGAGGGGTTTATGTATGGGTTGAAAAAGAAGGGGGGACAGGAAGGGGAAGGAGGGGTAGGGGGGGGGTGGAGGAGCTGGGAAGGAAGGGGAGGGGTGGAGGAGGGGTAGAAAGGGAAGGAAGAAAGGGGGGGGGGGAGGTAAAGTAGGGGTAGAAAAAGGAGAGGGGAAGGAGGGGAAGGAAAATGGAAGAAGAAAGGGGGAGGGTGGATGGGGGTAGGTAA
>JAWQEG010008578.1:0-5000 GCA_033782935.1 Petrolisthes cinctipes
CACTATTTATAATTTGTATGTATTTTTTTCTTGTGTGTAAATGTTTGGTATTATTCGTCCTCGGTTTTGTATCACATGATTCAGAGGTGGAAGGAATGAGTTGGGGGATAGAGGGAGCCAGTGCATTTACAACTAGAACACCAGTATTATAGTTCACTTAAAACATATATACGAGAATAATAGGTGAGTGTTGGAGCGTAAACACAACAACGCCATCAGCTGAAACCTTAGTCTATCCCCTTGAAGTTACACATTACATATAAAACAAGACCGCGAGTTAATTAATGGGTTAAAATATAGAGTGTACATGAACCAGGAAGGACAACACACACACACACACACACACACACACACACACACACACACACTCTCTCTCTCTCTCTCTCTCTCTCACTCTCTCTCTCTCTCTCTCTCTAACTCTAACTCTAACTCTCTCTAACTCTAACTCTCTCTCTCTCTCTCTCTCTCTCTCTCTCTCTCTCTCTCTCTCTCTCTCTCTCTCTCTCTCACACACACACACAGGAGTCGTTGCATAAACCAGGATTAATAGAATATTCTACTAACCCTGGCTTAAACTACACCCACAAGAGTATAAATGTAGCAATACCTTTTCTGTCTCTCTCTCTTATGTCTACGGCGGTATCTTTATAAATGACAACACTCCGAACAGTAAGTAGTGTGAATATTGGAAAACTATATTATTATTATTATTATTATTATTATTATTATTATATACTTTACAAGCCACACCCAGGCATCGTATTTACAGTAAGTGGTGGTGGTGGTGGTGGTGGTTAGATTTACACAGATGCCTTTGGAGTGTAAGGAAGGAAGTAAGTAAGTAAGGAAGGAAGGAGGTCCGGTGTGCATGAGGTGAGGTGAAGTATGGCCCTGCTGTGTGGTGGAGTTACAAGTCGTAAATCTTGACTGAACGGGGCTTTTCCTCTCAGCCGGTCTCGTCTTCTACAGTACACACACACACACACACACACACACACAAAAACACACACACACACACACACACATAAACACACACACACACATATATTACTGGCTCTATTATATACCAGTAGTGTGTGTGTGTGTGTGTGTGTGTGTGTGTGTGTGTGTGTGTGTGTGTGTGAGGAAACACGTACTATATCATATTCCCAGTATCCCCTCCTCCACCACCTCCGAGGATAAGGTAGTAGGTAAGTCGGTGTGTGTGTGTGTGTGTGTGTGTGTGTGTGTGTGTGTGTGTGTGTGTGCGAGGGGCTGGTTGCTGACAGACAGTGCTGGGTTGTCTGGCACCTCTCAAGCTACACTGGCACTCCTCACCTCACCTCACCTGGCACTCAAACACACAAGTGGCACTCCATAGTATTTGCTCTCACTCTAGTCTAACTCACTCTCACGCTTCAATAACTTGTACTCGTTTCAACACACACACACACACACACACACACACACACACTCGAGTACTTTTGCATTCACCCCCTCTAATATTCCTCCATTAAAAAGAAAATATTTCCATATTTGGGTACTATACTTTAAACCTCTCACGTAGCAAGTATCATCCTTCCCACAAAAATATACCTTGAACCACTGTCTCTTATTAGATTGGCAAGTACAGACACGAGCACTAATAAGTATTCAGGTGTGCTTTGAATACCTATAGACAGTAAATAAATGCACAATAAGATCTCCATTGGAATTACTTCGTTGGTGAATTAGACTGTTCAAAGCTTCAACCAAAGCTGTATACTTATTAGTGCTCGTGACTGTACAACACAAAAAAAATATAGACGAGGAGAGTAAGGTAGCCTGAGTTTCATAAGTTACAACACACTTACTTCCTGGTAGCAAAGCGGCGGTGGGTCCCTCTCTTCAACACAAGTCTTTGATTCTTAGATTGGCAAGTGCTACACCACCTTCCTTCCATCAACAAAACTCTAGGTTGGTAAGGGTATCACAACACATGTCTTCCTGGTAGCAAAGCAAGCGGTGGGTTCCCCTTCACATATATACACAAGCCAGTAATACCCCCCAAAATTCGTGCTCTTATCTCGATCGAACACCATAGCTGGGGCTGATATGATAACAACATTCCAGGGATCAGGTTAACTCTGTGTTCGATCATCCGGCCAGTCAGCCTTGGTGGTGCATAATCCGGTCACGTCATGGGGACAAACTTCACTTAAGGGGGAAGTTTTGTGTTGGTAAATCTGGAGCAACTGAATCCTCCAAACTATTTTCCAAGCAACAAAACACCATTATTTTTTGTTAACCTTGGTCTGTTTCCTGGCATACTTTGGAGGAATCAAGGCATTCCAATGTAACAAAAGTGAATTACCACCTTAACGAACTTTCCAACCAAGGACAGAGAGTATACCCACCCATGACCTCTGACCTGGCCTTGGTAATGATAGGTACAGTTGTGGACATATGTAACAGGTTCAACGTAGACAGGGCCCCTCATCGATATATACCAAGGGAAGGACAAGGAAGGGACCCGTTTTAAATGTGTGTTTTGTTTCATGTATCCTCAACTGTACATGAAATAATGACTTGGATATGGACTCCACTGGAAATTGTTTATAAGAGTAATGGATTATATAACTTTGCAATTCACTCAAGCTGACAATTTACCCTCTCAAACCCTCATAAAACAAATGGCTTGTAAAGTAACGCAGAATACCTAATAGAGAGTAAAATTCGCAAACTTTTCAAATAATCTAATTGCAAACATTCCAGGAAGAATGTCATTCACGATCACAAAAAAAAAAACTGCTTACGACTGAATATCATATCAAGCCATTAAAGGGGAGAGTTTCTTTTTGGTAATTTGGAGAGCCTCAATTCCTCCAAAGTATACCATGCAGGAAACAGGACCAAATGGACAAAACTAATGGTGCTGTGTTGCCTGGAAGTGTTTGGAGGAATCATTTGCTCCCAGATTTACCAACACTTTACCAATATACCCCCTTAAGGACCCTGTGATCGTGTATGAAAATTGGAGGCATCTGTTTCCTCCTGACCATGCCAAGAAACAAGCTCCTTCAATATAGGTGTGTGTGTGTGTGTGTGTGTGTGTGTGTGTGTGTGTGTGTGTGTGTGTGTGTGTGTGTGTGTGTGTCATGGCAATATTTGAAGGACTCGTTTACCTCCAATTTTCTTACTACATCACAGGGAGGGGCCTTAAGGGGATGGTATACCTTTAATTAATAGACTGTAGTGCCTTGATTCCTCCAAAGTATGCCAGGAAACAGACACAGATGAAGAAAAATAATGGTATCCTTTGGAGAAATAATTTACTCCAGATTTACCACCCAAAACAATGTGCTATATATCCCTCTTAATATCAGCACAACTAACACTGACAAACTAAGTAGCAATAAAACAAATCTAGTGAAACTCTCAACAACCGTAGCGACAAATGGTGGGGATGAATGACTCGACCCCCTTTACGGTACTATAGTTTTTGCCTTACATACCAAGCCTCTCGTATGTAAAAGTGTGACAGAAAAAAACAAAAAAAAGGACAAACAGTTTCTTTTGCCAACAACAGCCATATTCTATCTAGACGGCAGGCATTGGTGGGTGTGGGGCTGTGAGTAGAAGAAGAAGAAATTATTTTGTACTTTTTTATGCTGTTCTCACTTCGGTATATGTCACGCGTTAAACGGAGGAATGTTAGAAAAAGTGAGAAGGAGAGGAGGGGAGGGGAGGGGAGGGGAGGACAAAGGAGTGGGGAAGGAATAGGGGTATATGAGAGGAGGATAGGGAAAGGAGAGAAGAGAAAAGGGAGAGGAGGGCAAAGGAGTAGGGAAGGAATAGGGGAAAGGGGAGAGAAGAAAAGGATCTAGTCTAGTGAAAAGAGAGAAAAGGGAAAGGAGTGGGGAAGGAATAAGGGAATATGAGAGGAGGACATGTGAAAGGGAGAAAAAATGAGGATCTGGCGAGCAAAAGGGATAATAATAATCTGGTGAAAGGAAAGGAGTGAAGGGTATCTATATAGTGAGTGAATACACACCTACCTCATCACTCACTGGGTCATCGCTCCTCCCTCACCATTCACTCAACCCTTGCCACTCAACCATTTCACCTACTTAAACCTTTCCCTTATCCCCCCCCCCTCTCTCTCTGCAATGCCATCTCCTGCCACTTCATCCATCCACCCTTCCACCACATCCTCCTTCTCTCCGCATTCTTCACTTTCACTAGCTCCCTCTCACCCTTCATACTTAATCCCCTCTCCTTATTCCCATCCCACCTGCTTCCCCATCCTCATTATTCACTCCTCTTCTCCACATCCTTCATACTCACTCTCCCACCCACCCCCTCCATACTCACTCCCACCAACTTCCCTCCCCATCCTCATTATTCACTCCTTCCCATCCTTCATACTCTCTCAGCCACCCATCCATCTACCCTCTCCCACCTCCTCATCCCCTTCCCCCTCCTCCTCCTTCCCCTCCTTCTGCTGGTGGTGCCTGTGGTCTGCACCTCGTCTTCACTGCAGGCCTCCTCCTTCAATCACCGCTCTCACTGACTCTCTGGGGACGGCAGTGGTTGGTGGTTCCCAGACAAGGAGTGTGGGAGACTAACCTAAGATCCACATGTAACTCAAACGTTAAACTGAAGACTCAACTACTGTAGACCACAATCGTTAATATATTGACAAACTGTGTAAACGAATACCAATAAAAATCTCAACAAAAACAAAACAATATGACAATAATACGAACATTCAAGGCATCACTGATTTTTACACAAGTCCTCAGCTGACCGAGAACAAAAATAACAAGTTCACGTAACATAATATAAGACAGCGATAAGTCCACTGGTTATTTATCTCAAGACGATGGGGTGATGCGGAATGGAGTTTATGTAGTCTTTCAAACGATACAACAAAACAGATCCCCTACATATATATTTAGGTTATAAAATAGTATGGAGGAACCAGTAGCCATCCAACACACCCTCAACGATACAACCCTTTAAGTGTGATATATTTCTAT
>JAWQEG010008578.1:10000-28018 GCA_033782935.1 Petrolisthes cinctipes
GTGATGGGAGATAGAAAGAGGGACTGGACCGGTGAGTGTGTAAGATAAGAGTAAAAATTAGGTAAAAAGGAAGGAGTACTCGAAGATGCCTATACTTATACATACAATTTTTTATACCCCATCGGCATATTCCTCTTTCCTACAGTACAGTATCTTTCTTCTCTTACACATATGCTAAGAAAATGGCAAGGATAAAGAGATAGAAAGAGCAAGAGAGGGAATGAGAAAATGGGAAGGAGAGAGATAGAAAGAGCAAGAGAGGGAATGAGAAAATGGAAAGGAGAGAGATAGAAAGAGCAAGAGAGGGAATGAGGAAATGGGAAAGAGTGAATATGAAAAACTCACTTGGTAAATTTATGGAGTGTAATTATAGTGAGTCAGTGAAGTGAATAAAAAAATAAGCAGTGAGAAAGTGAGTTGACATCTAGCGAGTGAGTGAGTGAGTGAGTAAGTGATGTGATGAAAGGGGGTGGCTTATTTCTTCATCTTTTCATTTACCTCACTCATCCCTCCCCTCAGATTCACTGCTTAACCCAGACAGACAGACAGAGGGACAGTTATTCACCAATCTACAACCCCTTCACACACTCTCCTCCCATCCTTTTAACATTCATCCATCCATCTACCCTCATCACTCATCCCTGATTTTTTACTTCTCACTCATGTTTACTCACACTTCACACTCCTCACTACTGCTGGGTTCTCTTCACTCGTCACTCATGTTTTTACCTCTTCTTTGCCCCTCGTTACTCATGCTTACTCACACTTCACACTCCTCACTTCTGCTGGGTTCTCTGTACTCGTCACTCATATTTTACCTCTCTTTTGCTCCTCGTTACTCATGTTTACTCACACTTCACACTTCTACTGGTTTCTCTTCACTTGTCACTCATTTTTTTACCTCTCTTTTGCTCCTCGTTACTCATGTTTACTCACACTTCACACTCCTCACTTCTGCTTCACTCGTCTCTCATTTTACTACCTCTCTTTTTTCCTTCGTTACTCATGTTTACTCACACTCCACACTCCTCACTTCTGCTGGTCTCTCCTCACTATGGCTCGCTTTTCTCACCCACTTATCAGCCTCTCATCTTTTTATCATCTCTTAACACTATGCACTTCTAACTTGTTATGGTACTCCACTCTCACCCTTCATCACCATCACCTCTCTCCCTCAACACCTACCTACCTCACTCTCACCCTTCATCACCATCACCTCTCCCCCTCAACACCTACCTACCTCACTCTCACCCTTCATCACCATCACCTCTCTCCCTCAACACCTAGCCTACCTCACTCACTCTCATCCTACACACGACTATCATCCATCATCTTCATCCTTAACTACTCACAACACCTCATTCTCATCCTAGACAACCTCATCCTTCACCCTCATCCAACACAACCCTCTCACTCATCCTAGACAACCTCATCCTTCACCCTTATCCTCACAACCCTCTCACTCATCCAACACAACCCTTACCCACCACCCTTCACGACCCAACCCCTTTCACCTCGCCCTGACCTCTCCTGACCCGTGATCTCTGTCCAGGAGCATGACGCCATCTCTGCTGACCCCGACCCACCCACCCCCCCTCTGACACGCCTCAACACCGTCTTATCAACCATCAATTACCCCAGGCCCCCAACACCCACCTACCCTACCAACCCCTCCCCCCTTTACACTGAGAAACAAGAGAGAGGACATACACATAACTACTACGGTACGACTATACTACGACTATACTACTTCTACTACTACTACTACACACACATATTCCTCTCCTAGCCTACTCGCATTTAAATCCACCTATATCCATCTACACTCATACACACACACACACACACACACACACATTCCTGTTCTAGCCTACTCGCATTTAAATCCACCTGTATCCATCTACACTCATATACACACACACACACACACACACATTCCTGTTCTAGCCTATTCGCATTTAAATCCACCTATATCCATCTACACTCACACACACACACACATTCCTGTCCTACTTGTATCTATATCCACCTACACGAACTTACTTTCATCTAAGCCCAACCTACCTACCTACTTACTTACTCACCGTAACTCACTCCTATTGCCACACTCTGTCTGCCTGCATTAACTCATCTCTAACTAGCCTACACATTCCTCATCTCATTCACTCCCCTCCCCCACCACCACCACCTCCACCTCTAGCTATAATCAATCCCTTCCCTTGTCACACACTCACACACCTACCCTTCTCCTTGTCACACGTCCCCATCCCCCCCTCAACCCTTCCCTTGTCACACACACTCACCTCTCCTTGTCACACCTCCCCATCCCCCCTCTACCCTTCCCAAGTCACACACACACATCTACCCCTCTCCTTGTCACACCTCCCCATCCACCCTTCCCTTGTCACACACACTCACCTCTCCTTGTCACACCTTCTCATCCTTCTACCATTCCTTTGTCACACACACACACACTCACCTCTCCTTGTCACACCTCCCCATCCACCCTCTACCCTGCCCTTGTCACACACACACACACACACACACCTACCCCTCTCCTTGTCACACGTCCCCATCCCTCGACCCTTCCCTTGTCACACACACACACACCTACCCCTCTCCTTGTCATACCTCCCCATCCCCTCTCTACCCTTCCCAAGTCACACACACACACACACACACACCTCTCCTCCACATGCATCCCCCTGACCCCTTCTCTCACCCCCATGCACCACCACCACCACCACCATCTTATCAGCCACCAATTACCAGTCTCACTAACCACTCTGGACACCCAACACTTACCAGAGAGTATGTATGTCCAGTACAGTCAGTCTCCTTTAGTTCTCCCCACGATAAGTGAGAGGGACGCAGTGAATGTTGACTAATGTAACAACACACTTATTCAAGCACTGTGTTGGTCGGTGTATGAGATTTGTACATGTCTCGTTAGCGTATTTTTATATTTCTTAAGGACCCTGTGATCGTTTATGAGACCAGGTAGGTGGCTTCTGATTCCTCCTGACTATGCCACGAAACAAACTCCTTCCAAATAGGTGGTGTTTCGTGACAATGTTTGAAGGCCTCACTAACCATAAATTTTCTCACATCACAGGGCCCCTTAAGGAAAAAAAAAATTCACTGGTGGACACAATGAACGAAACAGAACCGTACCAGAAGAGAATGAATGCACCTTACAAAATACAATACATATACAGAATCAAAATCAAAACATAGGCTACATAGAGACAAGAGTTATTTACCACGAAGCTGTATCGGTACTAGGATTCGAAATGAAGAACTGAATATGCAAACCAATAGATGAACACTGGTAATATTTAACTTTGATGCCTCAACTGGGTTTGGTGTATGTATATATAGTTTCAGTGGATGTGGTAATGAACTGGTGCTGACAACTGTACAACACTATCATTATAACTCACCTAACTTGTTTGTTGAAAAGAATACAAAACTGCAAAATACGTGATGTGTGTGTGTGTGTGTGTGTGTGTGTGTGTGTGTGTGTCAGACCTGGGATACGAAAAAAATACTTACCTTCTATCCATACCACCACCACCAGTTCTTTCTCTCTCTCTCTCTCTCTCTCTCTCACCTGCAACAAGGAAGGAAAAGGTTATCAGTGACGTGTTATCAGTTCGATTTTACATATATATATATAAATAGCCTATAGCTTTATCCTCACATGGCAACAGATGGCGCTTGTTAAAATTCCCACACAAAAATATTTCCACCATCAAAACTAATGGGAATGATCGGGTCAGCTGGTCTCTTGTTGGTGAATTGAAAGGTCTGTGATTCCTCCACACTATACGCCACGAAACAGACTACCTTGATGATACTTTGATGAGGGATCTGTTGTGTTGTGGCATAGTTTGGAGGAATCAGAGCCCACCAATTTACTCTTAAACGAATCACCCCTTAACCTCTCTACTTTCAGGGGGTGCGGGAGTAGTGGGACAGGCTTGGGGGGGGTTTAAGGGGGTGCGGGAGTAGGGGAGTGGTTTGGGTTTTTTTGGGGGTGTGCGGGAGTAGGGGACAGGCTTTGGGGGGGGTTTAAGGGGGTGCGGGAGTAGGGGACAGGCTTGGGGGGGTTTTGGGGTGTGTGGGAGTAGGGGGACATGCTTGGGGAGGGGGGGGACAGGCTTTCTACCCACCCCAAGCCTGTCCCCTATTCCCGCACCCCCTTAATGTATAGGCCTAGTGTTGGTAAATTTGGAGCATTTTATTCCTCCAAAGTATTCCAAGCAACAGGACACACCATTAATATTGTTCATCTGGCCCTGTTTCGTGCCATATATACTTTGGAGGAATCTATACTTTACTTAGATTACTGTCATGCCAAATGTGTTCTCTCCACCCACCCACCAACCCACCCCCTTTTCCCCCCACAAGGGAAAAGGGGCCCTGCCATTTAAGCCCATATGAAAAAAAAATCTAAATAATGTTTGTTTAAAATGAAGTAAAGGACATAAGCATTAATATATCTAAGTGCTTTATATTTCTTCCTTTAAATAATGTTTCCTTAAAATAAAGTAAAGGATATACAAGCATTAATAATGTCTAAGTGGTTTATATTTCACCCTTTAAGGACCCTGTGATGTAGTCAGAAAATTGGAGGTAAATGAGTCCTTCAAACATAGCCACGAAACACCACCTATAGAGAAGGAGCTTGTTTCTTGGCATGGTCAGGTGGAATCAGAAGCCTCCAATTTTCATACATGATCAAAGGGTCCTTAACTTGGCCTCAAACATTATGGATATACAGTGTGACAAGAAGAGTGTATATATTATCTAACAAGGTCATCCCTCCTTTCAATAGCCCACTATATTCACTTTCCCTCATTCCCCCCTATCAATTTTGTTATCAGGGGTAAATTGAGATGGAAAGAGTAACGTTATAGTCAGGGAGGGTAGAGATGAAAGTTTATACATCCTCCCTTCCCCTTTTTCTCACTCCTACTGTATATCCTTTACCCCTGTCCACTCCTCCCTTTCCTACTATTACTACCACCATTTATTTCTCTTCCTTCCCCTACAATCACTCTCACCATTTATTCCTACCCTTTACTCTTCCTACATTACACTGCCTTTCTCCTTATTCCCCTTGGTATTTAAAGGGGCAGTACAGTGCTGGCAAATTGAGGGGTAAATGATTCCTCTAAATTATCCCAAGAAACAAGTTACCACCATACTTTGGCTTATTCCTAGGCTAGTTTGGAGGGAAAAGGTTGCCTGAAATGAGTCGATATTACAAACAACACCACCACCACCCCTTTAAACAACAACAACAACAACACCACGACGATCACTACCACCACCATTAACAACACCAACACCACGACGATCACCACCACTACCACTACTACTAACACCACCACCACCACGACGATCACCACCACCACTACCACCACCACCATCACCACCACTACCACCACCACCATCTTCCCTTTAGCAGTACTATGCACCAACCAATTATGTTAAAAGGGGGTCGAGGGAGGCAGCACGCGAGACCAAAACCACCACCACCACCACCACCACATAATTACAGGCAAAAAAAAAAAGATGTGATAATGAAGCCAGTCTTTCTGCTTACTTACATGCCTGACTGACTGATTAATTAACTGGCTGGCTGACTGAATGATTCTCGGTACCGTATTGACCCTGACCTGATTTGACCTGACCTTCTAACATAATTATTACGGTCCCTTGTCTTTCTGCTTGTTTACCTGACTGACTGACTGATTCTCGGTAACGTATTGACCCTGACCTGATTTGACCTGACCTCCTAACATTATTATTACGGACCTTGTCTTTCTACTTGCTTGACTGACTGACTGATTCTCGATAATGACCCTGACCTGACCTGACCTGACCTAACTTCTCCTGCAACACCATCATTAATTTTTGTCTGCAGTGTCTCATCTACAGGTATGAGGATGTTGGTGTATTGTCAGAATCGTATATATTTTAGTATGTTTTGGTGGTAGGAAATTGGTGTGTGGTCAGAATCTTTTATATACTTTTAGGTATATTTTGTTATCAAGAAATTGGTGTGTGGTCAGAATTTTTTTATATATTAAGGCTTGTTTTGTTAGCAAGAAATTGGTGTGTGGTCAGAATCTTACATATATTAAGACTTGTTTTGTTAGTAAGAAATTGAGTGTGTGGTCAGAATCTTACATATATTATTAGGCATGTTTTGGTTGCAGGAAATTGGTGTGTGGTCAGAATCTTACATATATTAAGACTTGTTTTGTTAGTAAGAAATTGAGTGTGTGGTCAGCATCTTACTTATATTATTAGGCATGTTTTGGTAGCCAGGCTTGACGTTCTGTTGGGTGGCAGGAGGGAAGGAAGGACATGACCACTAGCCGTGACACTGTGCTTCCTGTCTTTATTATTATTATTGTTGTTGTTGTGGTTGTTGTTGTGGATGAATTTTGACTGTTTGTTCCTGCTATTGTTCGTGTTCTTCTTGCCCTTGTTATGTGACACGATGTTCTTCTGCTGGTGGTGACTGGGTACGGTATGTATGTATGTGTTACCCACCTGATGTTCTTGTTATTTTAATGTTTATGTTTATATTCTGACTAACACCAAATGATAGTACTCCACCAAGTGATGCGTGTGGTGGTGGTGGTGGTGGTGGGGTACAAGAGAGAGGGTGTTGTAAGCCACAGGAAAAGTAAGGGAAGGGAAGGAATATATACTTAGTTAAGGAATGGTAGGAGTCTTGAGGGAGTGAGGGAGTGAAAAAAAGCGAGTGGGTGGGTGAGAGGGAGGGAGAGAAGCGAGTGGGTGGGTGAGAGGGAGGGAGGGAGGGAGAGAAGCGAGTGGGTGGGTGAGAGGGAGGGAGGGAAGGAGAGAAGCGAGTGGGTGGGTGAGAGGGAGGGAGGGAGAGAAGCGAGTGGACAGATATAGCCGTGGCGGGGGTATGTAAGGTCAGGGGGGAGGGGTGCAGGGAAGGGGAGGGGAAAATCTGTGGGGAGGGGGGGAAGAGGGAGTCAGCAGTGGGGGGTGGATAGGAGGAAGGGTGGTCGTGTGGGGTGGAGGAGCTTGAGTCGTTTTTAGTATACTTGTAGTTGCTCTTTTTTTTTAGTTATTATTAGTAAATAGATAACGTTGTTGTAGTAATAATAATAATAATAATAATAATAATAATAATAATAATAATAACAATAATAAACATAATAATAAACATAATAATAATAATAACAATAATAATAATAGTAGTAATAATAATAAACATAATAATAATAATAACAATTACAATTTATTATTATTATTATCATCATCATCGTTACTATTATTTACAGTTTTTCATCATCATCAACATTCACGATGGCAGGGGTGATGGTGTGAGGACAATAGCATGAGTCTGAGTGGTTACGAATACAAACAAGTGATAGTATAATAAGGAAAGACAACCTCCTCACCAACAACACCGTGACGACAACAGCATGAGTCTGAGTGGCTACGAATACAAGCAAGTGATAATATAATAAGGAAAGACAACCTCCTAACCAACAACACCGTGAAGACAACAGCATGAGAGTGAGTGGTTACGAATACAAGCAAGTGAGTGATAGTGATAGTATAATAAGGAAAGACACCTCCTAACCAACAACACAGTGAAGACAACAGCATGATAGTGAGTGAGTACGAATACAAGCAAGTGATAGTGATAGTATAAGGCCAGTCGTCCCCACCAACACAAACAGCACTAGTCACCAACCACTAGCCTAGTCACCAAGAACACAACACGACCCAAAGTGGCTCACGTTACCACTCTTGCCAACCACTCACTCAGCCTGATAATGTGTCCCCACGCTGGTTGACGATAGCTCCACTCACTCGTGTTGTTTGTGTCCCAGTGAGGATGTTTGTTGTCTGGTTGTGTGTGTGTTGCAGGGTTGGTGTGTATGGGGATAAGGTTTCTGTGTGTGTGTGTGTGTGTGTGTGTGTGTGTGTGTGTGTGTGTGAGTATGAAGTTTCTGTGTGTGTGTGTATCATCGAAGGAATCAACACTCGAGCACATTTCTGGATAAACACTCCAAACTACTGAATCACTACCCAAACCTTACACAATGGATGGACACACACACACACACACACAATAAACCTCCCCCCCCCCCCACCTACACACACACACACCAACAATAACACACCGTACATCTCTCTATCTCTCACATACACACAGACAACACATACACCTCCCACACACACACACACACACACACAAATATTTTCACTCCTACAAAAACATGCCCCGAGACACACTCGTCCGGACTATTATTCTCAACCCCCACACTTAAACTCACTCACTCACTCTCACTCTTTGTATCTCATCACAGTCAGACAGCATCCACCAGTCCCCCTACCTCTCTCTCTCTCTCTCTCTCTCTCTCTCTCTCTCTCTCTCTCTCTCTCTTTCTTTCATACACAACCATACATACTAACATATACCAGCATATATTCACACACACACGCACACACACACACACACACACACACACACACACACACACACACTTATACATACCAACATCAACCAGCATTTATATTCACACACACACAATAATGCACACACACACACACACACACACACACACACACACACACACACACACACACACATACCCTGTCCCACCATTCACCAGTTTAATCACACCAAGCATTTCCTCTTGCCATATTTATCCCGTTGTTCTTTTATATAAACACTCGCTTACTTACACGACACTGTACAGAATGTGTGTGTGTGTGTGTGTGTGTGTGTGTGTGTGTGTAAATATATATGCCGGTATATGTTGGTTTGTATAAGTGTGTGTGTGTGTGTAAAAATATGTAGGTGTGCATTATTGTGTGTGTGTGAATATATTATGGCGGTACATGTTGGTTTGTATTAGTGTGTGTGTGTGTGTGTGTGTGTGTGTGTGTGTGTGTGTGTGTGTATGTGTGTGTGTGTGTGTGTGTTGGGCGGCTGTGAGTGTCATTAGTTTGTGTGCAACTTGCCGCTCCGCCAGACGCCGCTTAGTCATTCATTCATTCATTCCCTCTTTTATTGTTACAACACACGCAGCCACAACGAACCCAGTACTGTGTTCACTCCCTCACCCACCAACCCCATTACACACACACACACACACACACACACACACACACACACACACAATAACAAAACGATATCCAACACGAAGCGAGGCCATACGTAAAAATAAATAAATATTGAGGTACCCTTTAACCAAGACATGCATGGGGTCAGTTATAGGGCTTCAGTTACGAATTCTACATATAGGCTAGTTACAGCTTCCCTCATTATTCGTGCACACCCTCTCCTTACTCCTCATGCAACACCCTTCCCTCCCATAGCCTATCTCCCCATCCCCTCCTTCCACTATTGTCTTACCTGTCTGCCGTCGAGGGTGAAAACTTTCCTGACGGCGCCAGTGTCAAGTTTGATGGCGTGTGTGATGTCTGAGAGGACTTGGTCGATGCTGCGTGCTGTGCGGCGGTTCAACAATATCCTCACAGCCTTCCTGGGCCGTACACCGTTCCTGATCACCGTCACTAGTTTTGGTCTGATAAAGTCTTTGGGTGAGTCAGTGGGTGTGGTACATCCCATAATGCTAGGGGGAGCCTCACTGCCAGGGGTGGACACCGGGGAGGAGTAGGCAGTACGGGAACAACTTGGCACGTGTAGGGCCTCGTTGCGGCGTGCATGTACCCGCCACTGAGGTAGACTGGCCCGAGTGTAGTCTAACCTCTTGAAGGTCTCGGAGGACGACACAACGTACTCAGCAGCCTCCGTCAGCTGTTCTAGCTGAGTCACTCGGGAACCGTCTAATGTAAACACGTGTCGCACGCCAGCAGTTAGATGGATGGGATGGTCTAGGACCCTAGTGAGGTCAGCCAGCAATGCCTCCCATGACCTGTGTTTGTCCCCTCCCACCGCCACCACCATTCCACCGAACCAGCGGTCACCATTACGGTAGAAGCGGCACCTTTTAGCACGCTTCTCCTCACACAGTCTGGTGAGTGGGGTGCGGCCAGTACCACAGGTGGGTGACGCCCTACCTCGGCGGCTGACCAGGGCGGGGGCAGAGGCGGAGGTAGCCAAGCCCGTGGAGGGCCCACGGGACACTGGGGGCCTCGACCCTCCACATTCCTCCTCTCCACAGCCCAGGCTAGAGCTGCCGGACACCCCAGAGTGCTCCTTCCCCTGCTCCGCCGTCCCCATCTTCACAACATCCTGTAACACAACAACACAAGGTTACTCATTACTATCACATCTTACAACATCGAAGGACTGAAATGCATTAATATTACTGTAATCTGCATAACTCTTTGATATGCAACATTACGCCTATAACTATGGCGATTACACTATATAACATTCTGAACCATCATCTCATCCCGTTGTCTGTCAGGAAATAACTAATGAACCTCTATAGACGCTACTTTATAATGGAGATGACATATGACCTAACTTCTTATCATGTAAACACTCCACATTGTGTGCCTGTCAATATAGTATATAATCCTACATAATTATATTTTCCGCTGGAATAAGTATCATAGGGTTCCATAAAGTTCAATGGCTGGATTTTAGAGTGACTAATTTTTGGTACCGTACAATCCTCCCTAACCACACATATCATTCTTCACACCTATATAGTAGGCAAGTCCACACTCATAGTTTTTTCGCACAGTACAATACCCACCAACATTACGATACAAGTTCAGTCAGTGAAATTATCCAACAACTCAGTCACTGAAATGAATCAACAAACAACTCGGTCACAAATCCACACATGTATGGTTCAATGTCTTTGGTGCTGGGTTCACTCGCCAATAGACTGTAAAAACGACCCCTCCAACCCCTCGACGTCTGGCCACCCCTCACCCCTTTCCTTCCTTTGCCTTATACCTGTTTGTTTGTTTGGACTCGTAAGGTGGGTTGGTGTGTTTGTGTGTCTTTATACATTATCGATGGCTCTGGCTACTAGGGGTGGTTTTTTTTTCACTTCCTTTAAACACTCACCACTTAAAATAATAATAATAATAATCACTATGAACCTACAGTACTCACCATAAAACCAAAAGTACATTAATCACAAAATTTTATGTATACGGTACCGCGAATTTGTTAATTTTGTTATAAAAAAAGTGCAGCTACTCGTATGTTACTGATACATATTTTCACACTCTTTCACACACATTAAACAAAATATACAAATACCAACACTACATACATATATACATACATACATACATACACGAATGAAAAACCTAAAATGTTCACCTAGGACTATTCATTTTATAGGATATATGATGTTACTGTTTTACCTTCGTCCCTCCCACGAATGAAAAACCTAAAATATTCACCTATTCATTTTTTAGGATGCATGATGTTACTATTTCACCTTCATCCCTCCCACGAATGAAAAATCTATAATGTTCACCTATTCATTTTATATATAGGATGCATGATGATGTTACTGTTTCACCATAATTCGTCCCTCTCCTTCCTTCCTTCATCCTTATTATATTCTGCGCCAAGTAAATGAAAAGGAAAGATACTTATAACTTTTACAGACCCACCCCCTTGCCGCAGTATAGGCCTCCATAACATATATATATAGTCTATAATATTATCTAGTAATTGAGGCGTGTTTTGTGTGAGTTGGTGGAGCGTTATGGGGGATAATCATGGTGTGGTCTGGCTCCTTGCGTGTTGTATATATATGTTGGGGGTCAGGACGTGTGTGTGTGTGTGTGTGTGTGTGTGGAGTCCTATGTAAGTAGAGGTGTGTGTGTGTGGAGTCCTATGTAAGTAGAGGTGTGTGTGTGTGTGTGTAGTCCTATGTAAGCAGAGGAGTGTGTGTGTAGTCCTATGTAAGTAGAGGAGTGTGTGTGTTTATGAGTACGTTGTGTGTGTGTGTGTAGCCCTATGTAAGTAGAGGAGTGTGTGTGTTTATGAGTACGTTGTGTGTGTGTGTGTGTGTGTGTGTGTGTGTGTGTGTGTGTGTGTGTGTGTGTGTAGTCCTATGTAAGTAGAGGAGTGTGTGTGTGTGTGTGTGTGTGTGTGTGTGTGTGTGTGTGTGTGTGTGGAGTCCTATGTAAGTAGAGGTGTGTGTGTGTGTAGTCCTATGTAAGTAGAGGTGTGTGTGTGTGAGTACAGTACGTAGAAGAGTGTGCATGTACAGTACGTAGTGTGTGTGTGTGTGTTCATGAGTAGAGTATGTACAGTATAATTGAGCGCATTTTCGCGTCATGTATTGTGCACGTTCTTAAATATGGCCCATAATAATTACACCACAATCGCCACTGTAAGGAACCTATATATTACCAAAATCATGAAGACTTGTACTGTGATTTTATACAGTTTCTTTTACCAAACCGATGTACAGTTAACAGCACTTATAACTGGCACATGGGAAGAGGAATGACAACGCTGACTGTACCTGTTATAAGTGATGGCAATTGTACGTACACTCGCAATCGAAAATATGTATCCAGGCTTGCTTCGAATAGCCTGATCGAATATTAAGCGAGTTCAAGCAAATATGTAACAGGATAATAAGCGTTGTAATTAGTTCACTAGTATGTCAAATGATTCAAAATGTCAACAAGACTGGGATAAAAATTTTGGATTGCGAGTGTACTGTAAGAGGATGACGACGATTCTAGGCCATAAGTTTGATTCTATAAGGACTGGAGGACTCGAGAGGTCTGGATATCCACCAATAACTTTGCACGATAATAAAAGATCCAATATCAATCTTTATGATACTCGAACTTGTTTATGGTCTCTCAGGGTGGACAACTACAACGATATATTATAGTGATGTATATAGAGTGTGAGTGTGTGTGTGTGTGTGTGTGTGTGTGTGTGTGTGTGTGTGTGTGTGTGTGTGAGTGAGTGAGTGAGTGAGTGTGTGTGTGTGTGTGTGTGTGTGTGTGTGTGTGTGTGTGTGTGTGTGTGTGTGTGTGTGTGTGTGTGTGTGTGTGTGTGTGTGAGTGAGTGAGTGAGTGAGTGAGTGAGTGAGTGAGTGAGTGAGTGAGTGAGTGAGTGAGTGAGTGAGTGAGTGAGTGAGTGAGTGTGTGTGTGTGTGTGTGTGTGTGTGTGAGTGAGGTAGGTGTGTGAGTGAGTGAGTGAATGAGTGAGTGTGTGTGAGTGTGAGTGAATGAGTGTGTGAGTGAGAGTGAGAGTGAGAGTGAGTGCGAGTGAGAGTGTGCGTGCGAGTGTGAGTGTGTGTATATGTTTTTATGAAAGAATAAAACCACGTGTGCGATATTATTCCCCCTCAAGACTGTCAAAGAAAAATGGAGTTGCAATCATTGTGACAAATTTTACAACCTTCAAATTCAACAGACAATAGGAAAACCGACTTGGCCCGAACAGGAAGCAAAAACACGTGACAAAATAGAGTGTGACATAAATAACTCTGGGGAAGACAATTAGGGGGACAGGCTTGGGGGGGGGGGTGCGGGAATAGGGGGACAGACTTGGGGGGGTGGGCTGGGCGGGGTTGGTGCGGGAATAGGGGGACAGGTTTGGGAGGAGGGGGGGGGGGTAGAAACGCCTGTCCCCTATTCACGCACCCCCCTAACCCCCCCCCCTAAGCCTGTCCCCCAACTCCCGCACCCCCCCGCACCCCCCCCCCCAAGGGACAGGCTTGGGAGGGGGTAGAAAGCCTGTCCCATATTCCCGCACTCCCTAACCCCTCCCCTTACTCCTGCACCCCCCAAAACCCCCCTAACCCCCCCCCCCAAGTCTGGCCCCCTATTCCCGCACCCCCTTAATGTGTGTGCGCAAACTACCGTCTACAAACTGTGTGTGTGTGTGTGTGTGTGTGTGTGTGTGTGTGTGTGTGTGTGAAGGTGAGTGACACTAGATACAAGCATGTGTTACGGCGGCACACATAACTGTAATATATATAACATCTGCTTCGTTGGTTGGCACACCTGTACAGCATATATATAAATACGAGAGTCTAGCTGCAGCCCAACGAAACAACATCTGTATCACTGGTACATCTCACTACATTAATTACACTTGTCGCCTACAAATCATTACATTAAATCAAATATATATACAGTACATACATACATATCTGAGTACAAACAACACGTGCCCCATATACACACATGAATAATACACCTAAATAATACACATAAATACCTGATTACATACATACACATACCACCCCACACACACATGAATATACCCACATACCGTACACACCATAATAACACATACACGTACCCCATATACACACACACATACCGTACACACCATAATAACACATACACGTACCCCCCACACACACACACACCTGAATACACACACCTGCCGCCAACGAATCAACAACAACACCCAACCAAATAGAAGTCACAGTGCCGGAAGCTGAGGGCCAATAACCTAAGGAAGGGGGCGGCACTCCTGACTCACTGCCAACCAAATATTCTGCTCAGTCATCCCTCTAACTTTTTGTCCCCTGGGTAAATGTATGTACTCGAGGGATAAAGCTACACACACCACAGGGGAAAAAAGAATAATAATAATAATAATCAGAGGATGGATGGATCACGGGGTCCCTTTACGAGAATGAGCTAGGGTCAAGTTTAGTGTAAAAAAGAAGGAAGGGATAATGGATTGGTTGGTTGGTTGAAGGGATAATGGATTGATTGGTTGGTTGGTTGGTTTGCTTATTGGTTGGTTGGATGGGAGACAGACAATGTTTGAGGAAATATGGGTTGGTTATGAGTTTATGACATTAATATTATGATGCATTGTAGGCTATGGGAAATGTTGTATGTATGGCAGTGAGTAGAGACAACAACATGTAAAAGAACAAAATGGGTTGGTTGACGTAAAAGGGAAAAATGTGGACGTAAAGACACAAGCTGAAAACAGGATGGTAGGGAGAAGGCAACAAAAGGTAAAATTTTATCCAGACAGGGACAAGGAATATTAAATAGATGAGGTATACGGTAGTGAAGATCAGACAATTGAAAAGAATGAGATATTAATTAAACATAAGATATAATAGAGCATAAATAACGACGTAATAGAAACTAAACAATAATTCCCTGTACCTATTCTGAAGTCAGGTAACCGGGACCATACTTGTGGCACTATCTTACAGGGGAAGTTAAAACTGATAAAACACAACGAAACGGAAAGGGCATGGAGTGGGGGAAAAGATAATGGTTTTAGTGGAAGTAGACAAAGCATAAAAATAACACGTGTTCCTGGAATATAATATACGGTGCCTATCAGTAAACACACACACACACACACACACACACACACACACACACACACACACACACACACACACCACAACAACAAAGAGTAGCAAACACACACACACACCACAACAAAAAGTAACACACACACACACACACACAACAGCAACAAAACGTAACACACACATACACACCCCACAACAAAACGTAACACACACACACACACACCACAACAAAACGTAACACACACACACCACAAACAACAACAAAACGTAACACACACACACACACACAACAGCACAAAACGTAACACACACACACACACACAACAGCAACAAAACGTAACACACACACACACAATCTCTCTCTCTCTCTCTCTCTCTCTCTCTCTCTCTCTCTCTCTCTCTCTCTCTCTCTCTCTCTCTCTATTTTTATTTTTACGAGGTGGTACTGAACACTCCATACCCAACCCAACCCAACATCCCCATCTCCATCTTTCTTCATGCCCACATCACCAGGCTAGACTATACTCCTATGGGTTCTGTCACCAGCCAACACCACAACCCAAGTATATTTACATTCGCTTGGCCTCCTCTGTCGACCACAATGACGTCACTCGAGGGGAATCTAATTATATTTTTCACTCACCGTCTCACTCGGGGTAATTTAATATTTTCTATGTCCCAATCACAACTTACCAGACTTTTACTTAGGGATGAGGTTATAATTATTTTTCGTAATATAATATTTTCTATGTCCTAATCAACAACTTACCAGACTTTTACTTAGGGATGAGGTTATAATTATTTTCGTAATATAATATTTTCTATGTCCCAATCAACAACTTACCAGACTTTTACTTAGGGATGAGGTTATAATTATTTTCGTAATATAATATTTTCTATGTCCTAATCAACAACTTACCAGACATTTACTTAGGGATGAAGTTATAATTATTTTCAACTAGCCCTATATATGCCAGAAAAAAGAACGACCACCTTATAGTTCCTAATAGGGGATCTGTTTCGACACATAGTTTGGAGGAATCAGCAGAGATCGTTCCAATAATTCTCCAACATAAAAAGAATCTCCCCTTAAGCCTACTCTAATGTACAGTACAGTTGTTGTTGTTGTTGCTATACATCTCTCCTCCATAGCCTACCCACGTGTTGTTGTTCCTGGCAAAGTCTAGCTAGGGTGGGGTAAGTGTGAATTATGTGTCGGTTGCTTATTTACACGTTACACACTTTTCCACTTGTCTGACGCATAGAGAGGAGGAGGGTAGGGCGGGCATGAAGTTAGGGTATCTTTTGACAGAACGTAAACCTGTACACACATACACACACACATACATACACACACACACACACACACACAGACACCAAATGGTAAATTACTGATAAGCCTAAATGTTCTATTCCAGAGCTGGCTGATATAATATAGAGTAGTGCTGTTCATTAGTAAACAAATCACATCAGTTCCTACTTGGATTACTTTAGTCTTCGTAATGGGACGAACTTAACTACCATACTACTCATATAGCCTATATAGGCTATACATACAAGTATTTCCAAAGGTTAGTATTTTACGTTTTAGTGTAGTTCATCTCATTCCATAAAAAATGATCAGAGCTCTTTAAAAAAAATCATACAGGTTTTGTTTACCATCGTCTTCTTTGAGTAACACCACCACTACTATCCCAACACCACCACCACCACTACTACTACTACCACTACTACTACTGCTACTTCTACTACTACTACTACCTTCACCACATTCCATTCTGGTAGATAAGTAGAGGTGGAGAAGTGGGGGAGGCACTACTCAAGACTATCAGTACAAGGTCAACCCAGAACCTCAATTAACATGCTGCTGCTCAGTCAGTCAGTCTACATGGTAAGTTCCTGCACGCACCCACCTCTAGCTGTCACCCCAAAGTAGCACCATGCAATGCCATCACCACCACACGTACCCCTACACACACACACACACACACAAGGAAACCCAATACCCACCTTATACCGTACACCAACTATGCAACACACACACACACACACACGGATATCCTATACTCATATAAACTAACCCTGCAACGTACAACACACACACACACACACACAATGAAACCCTATACCCACCAACACACACACACACAGGGGAGTAGGCTAGGCTATATGGTACTCTACCCTCCTTGCACGACACACACACACACACACACCACGACACAGGGGGGTAGGCTATATGGCACTCTACCCTCCTTACACGACAACACACCCACCCCTCATTCAGTTATCAACACACGGACTGTAACACTGTAATCGGACCCACGAATCCCTAGTTGTCACGTCACGCAACCTTTCCGTCCCCGTCACAGCTGCCACAGCACGCGCGCGCACGCATTCACGTATGTGGCACCATACGCATACATCCCTAATCCTTTCCACACACATATGCGTATACGAGTAACCTAGTCCTGCTACACACACATATATATATACAAACACACAAACAAACAAACAAACACACACACATACACACACACACACACACAGACAGAAAACCCCAGTCTTCACACATGCCAATTCTTTGCAAAACACACACACACACAAAAAAAGGATCTCACACATACCGTACCAATTCCTTTGCAACACACACACACACACAAAGAGAGGTTTAAAGACTGAAGTGGGTGAGGGTAGTAATGGCCACAGAATCCCCGGTAGAGTCGCCACAATGGCCTGC
>JAWQEG010008579.1:0-33278 GCA_033782935.1 Petrolisthes cinctipes
GGTAGCCAGTGAGGTGAGGAAAATATTGCGTTAAAATGAGCCTGTGGTGTGCTTTAGAGGTTGTGTGTACGTGTTAGGATGCTGACTGTTTGGGGTTTGTGGTTGTACAGGCGTGAGTGCTGAACTTAGTGTGACTATTACTAATGTTTAAGGCTGTGTGTTATGTAAATACAGTTTCCTCTAGCGTTAAAATATATTGTATGAAAATGTTATGTACAGTTGATATATTTTAGCATTTGGAGCTGTGAAAATATTATACATTATCTTAAACAATAATGAAACAATAATTGAAGATGTAACCATACAACTAGTAACATCTTCGGAGTTTTCTATGATAAAGTGTACCGAAGCTAAGATGCGCCGTTGAACATTTACTAGTGCACGTGATGAAATGTAGCAGCAGGAAATGGCGTTAAGCTTACATCCATATGAAGCAATAGAAGTAAAGTTGTTGTTGTTGTAATACATGAAGGGATATCAGATTGATTTTTTTTCTCCTGCTAACTACTGATTGTATGATATCTTAGGACTCATTAAATATCTACATTGGCACATCACATGGCTTAATAATATCGTGCGGGTGGAACTGAAGTTAATTAATACATGATTTCGACAGTACCAATGTAAATGCGGTATATTGCGTCATCGATATTATGCATGAAGATAACAGAGATCACCCTCGTGCCTGAGAAATTACAGATTCGAGTTTTTTTCCTTAGAGTAATTGGGTGGAACGAATGTAATTACGTATGCTTGTGGCTGGCCTGAGTGAATGTACAGACGCACACACACACAGAATAGATGAGGTTATTATGAGTGCGTGCTAACCTTCCTGTATGAACAACTTAATGATTTCTCTACATACTAACATAATAAAAAAAAGTAAATCATGTGTCACTCTGAAAACACCAGCGTAACTCATCACCCTGAACGAAGGAAAATTTTATTCACACTGTTTCATTCCCCCTCAATGGACTACAGACTATGGATGGTGACTGTGCTGATTGAGACATGGGCATGATGGGGTCGGTGATGAGAGGCCAGAGGTCAGAGTTTACTTGGAATGAATGACTTGACTTTTGAAAAATACATATACACTGAGGAATATTTCATTAGTAATTCTGGGTGTGAGAACTGGGTTAAACATTCTTTATACAAAATACACAAGCAAACAATGCATCGTTATTTTTTATTCATTTGTATATTTTATTAACATTACCATTATTATTAACATTATTATTATTATTATTATTATTATTATTATTATTATTATTATTATTTCTATTTTATTTTTTAAGGAGCTTCTCTCACACAAATTTCGCCAGACAGTGTGGTAGCAATTGACTGGAGACGAATGAACATTAGGGTGATGTACAACTTTCATACACCATAACAAAAGCTCACTAAACTACTATCACACCAACATCCCTTATATACAGCCGCTACTTCTAGTTCACAATGCCGTCACAACTCAACGTGACCATAACTTACACCAACACAACAATGAAACCGTAAATACTCTTAATGACACGACTCAGTGACGTCAACTTAGTTCTGGTTACTGTAAACACTCAATACATTACACTACATACAATAATATCACGTTTTAGCCCAAAGTGTAAGAAAGTTTTATGTTACAGTGTCTTCCTCTGTAACCCTGAATCTTCCACTTTTTCATCGTCATCATCACTATCTGTCCCATCAATACCACCAGACCCTTTCATCACCAACAATAATACATTTGCTCTTCCTCCCCACAACCAACACTATCACCACACACACCCGTATCCCTGTTATTCTTTCCTGTTCAACAGTACACACACACACACACACACACACACACACTACTACACCTAAGATTCCTTCCTCACTAACACCATAACATCTACTTCTCCTCCTCCTCCTCCTCGTTTCTAGCTCAACCACTATCACCACCACCACCACCACCACCACCACCACAATCACCACCATCAGCAACCTTGACCCCTTTACTATTCACCACCACCACCACCACCACCACCACAAGAACCTTCTCACCTCCATACTACCACCACCACCAGTACATCTGTTCATCCATCAACTCTTTCAATATAATAACCTTATCCAACCATTACTATCACCACCAACACCTATAAACCAATACGTACATCTCTTTATTACTACTTCTCTCCTTCAGTCGCATCTTCACTACCACCAGTTCTTCTCTTTTTCCTCCATCACTTTCTAACCCATCCTCAGCACTTCTAAATCTTCACCACCTTCTCCATCACTTCCTCCTCCTCCTCCTCCTCCTCTCCCTCATCACCACTTCCCTTTCCTGTCCCTCCTCCATCATCTCCTCCTCCTTCCTAACCTCCACCATCACTAAACTCTTTCCTTCGCATCACCACTTAGCGTATGAAATGAGGTCAGCCCCCCCCACCCACCGACCCCACCCCAACCCCCCAACAGTGTAATGACTTCCCGCTACTGTACAGTAGGTGTCAACGCTTCCTCAACCCCCCCCCCCCTCCCCCCTGGCCACACCCTCACCTACTCATATCTATCTCACTTTCATTTACTCTCACTCTCAAGATTATCCTTTCGTACTCTCTCACTTATTCACAGTCTCTCTCCTTTCCATTACTGTCATCACAACTCAAACGAATTATACATGACGTTGTTTGCATCTGTGTGTCCTTTAGTCTTCCAGGAGATTTAGTTAATCTGTGTGTCCTTTAGTCTTCCAGGAGATTTAGTTAATCTCTGTAAATATTGAATATTAAACTATTATCAGCATTGGCGGAATCAAACTAGGCACAGAACCAAGAGTTTTCTTTCTCAGATCAGAAGATTGGGATTCTATAAAACGAAAATTTTGCACTATATTTGTAATGCCCGCTGAAGTGGTGATGTAATTTATCATCATATTGTACCAGCAAATGAAGGTACAAAGCCAAACATCCTCACAAGCTCACTCTCATGCTGGAAGTTTATATTGCATTACAAGCGTGTACTATGCAACTTCCTAAACTCATTATACTCGTTGCAAATTCAGATGCGTGTTGCAGTTGATAACCACAACGCTTAAAATCTCCTATAACTGTCATCTTGAGTATTCGCAATAGCCAGCAAAAACGATAAATTAGACAGTGTAATAATACAAGAAGCAATGGTAATTGTAGAGGGGATTATAATATTCAATATTTTCGCTTGCAATTCACAACAGAAATTCACTTAAAATTTACGTTCAAATTATGTGTCAGGAAATGATGCATCATTTCGTGATGACTTGTTAGACATTATTTATTACACAGCCAACTTTTCGCAATCCTGAATGTAGACTGAATAGGAATATATAGTATGTCCAGCCCACATATTGCAGACTGAATTGAAATATATCTTACCAATGGTACATAAAGGTAAGTGGCATTTCATATGAACTTTAATGGTCAATTATACAATTTAACATACAAGTGTTGAATTGCATAGACTGTAGTTAAATGTGTGAGCATCTGAATTAAAAAGGTTGGTATTCCTAATGATGTAGTCTCTGATATAATATAAAAGAATAAAGGAGAATACGGGAGTTACGAAGAAATAAAGGACATGAGGAAGCTAAAGAGTAACTAGAGAGAAACTGAACAAATGAGAGATATACAGTATAGGTAATTTGAAAGAAGCAGAGTGAATGAGAGTCCCGAGAGGAAATGAGAGTGGGAGACTATAAGGAAGTGTGGCAAGATGTGAGTGAACCTGAAGTGAGATGTATGGGTGATGTGAAAGAAAGGGAAGTAGGGCAGGGTTACTTACCTAGAGAAGGAAATTTGGTGACTCGCCAGAATGGAGTGGTACTGTAATTTTCTTCGCCTTTCTATCAATCAATATTATAATTATCTTGTATACCATTTACATTTTATCCCATTTACTTTTCCATTTCCCCTTGTTTATGCTTTGTCCTCTGCCTATTCCTTGTAAGCATCATCTGATACATACGTAAGATAATTGAATAGTTCATTTTTCGATTCTTCATTCATTTCAACTTCTATTTTCATCGTATATTTCCCCTCTATCTAAGATTTTTTTTTTCATATACTACAAGGAATAGAAGACACCTTAGCTAAACAGCATCGGTATTACACTATAATGTCTGAGTGGATAACTATGTTTGGTAGAGTTGAAATCTCCGTATACTTGTTCTTTCCTTTCTCTTCACTAGTCATTTCTTCAATCAGGCCCTCCCTCTTCATGGCACCCTTTACCTTCCCCTCCCTCCCTCCCCCTTCAATCCCCCCCTCCCCCCTCAATCCCTCCCCACGTCTTCATCCTTCCCTTAGGTTACCGATGGGAAGGTCAAGTAACGGAATGGTTTAAGGGAACGGAAGTGGGAGGGAAGTATGGGAAAAGTCGTGGAATTATGTAAGAGTGAGACAATGGGAAAACTACACACAGTCAGGAAAATTATGAGTAATGAGACAGAGGTAATAACAGACGGTTTAGTACACTGGGATAGAAACCCATTAGTCGGAGATTCGAATCTTTTCAGTTTCAGAAGTTGAAGTAATTTGTATCTCAAAAACAAGTTCCATTACATTTGTTTGTATGCCATTTGTAGCATTAATGTATTTCAGGATAACAAACCATATATATATAAAACATTATGACTTACAAGAGGATTTTTACGCTATGCAAAACTACAGTACGGTACGTCGGAGTTAAGGTTATTCACATTATTTTCCTACTGAAAAATTGAAGGTCTCGTTGCTGTTTATGAGGGACGGTAGGTGGGAAAATAAACGTGACTAACAGGAAGATTAAGACACACACGAAAAGTCTAAAGGAGGAGGAGGAGGAGGAGGAGGAGGAGGAGGAGGAGGAGGAGGAGGAGGAGGAGGAGGAGGAGGAGGTGGAGGTGGTGGAGGTCAAGTGTATCTTCTGTTCTCAGGCCTCCACCACCCATGCACCTCCCTCACCTCTCATGTCTTTCCCACTCCTTACCTTTTCCTCACTTCATCTCTCTCTCTTCTTCCACACTTTTCACACTCCTTACTTCTCCCTCACTCCATCTCTCTCATTTCCAACTCCTTACTTCTCCCTCACTCCATCTCTCTCACTTCTTCCACCTTTTTACCGCCCCTTTCTTTCTCCTTCACTCCATCTCTCTCACTTCTTCCACACTCTTCCCACTCCTTACTTTTCTCTCACTCCATCTCTCTCACTTCTTCCACCCTTTTCCCACTTCTTACTCTTCCCTCACTCCGTCTCTCTCACTTCTTCCACCCTTTTCCCACTTCTTACCTCTCCCTCACTCCATCTCTCTCACTTCTTCCACCCTTTACCGTTCATTTTCTCTCGTCTTTTACTTTCTCACACACTTCAACTCTCACTCACCTCTCCTCTATCTTCTCTCTAACCTCACTTCTAACTTACTTCCCCTCATTCCACCTCTCACTTCTCCATCATCTCCATCGCCTCTCACTATTTCCTAAGAGGTTCAGTGTCTCACCCTCCCCTTTCTTTCTTTCTTTCCCCTCCTACCCTCCTTCCTCACCCCTCCCCCACTCCCCCTCCCCTCACCACACATACTATACTCCCTACCCTCCCCTCGTCACCCCTCCCACGGCCTGCCTTGACCTTATCACCTCATTTGTGCTTTTTATGAGGCCAACAAAATGTGGAAGCAGGTGTTGTGTGTGTGTGTAGGCAATGACAGGTGTTGTGTGTGTGTGTGTGTGTGTAGGTAATGGCAGGTGTTCTCTCTCTCCCTTTCCATTTCTCGTAACTCCCCTTTCCTTTTACAATCAAACAGGGACGGAAAGAAGGGGCAAATAAGAGAGAAGGAAAGCGAATGGGAGAAAAGGAAAGTTAAGAGGAGAACAGGAAAGAGAATGGGAGAGAAAGAATGAGAAGAGGAGAGAAAGAATGAGAAGAGGGAAATAAGAGAGAGCAGAGGGTATTAAGAGAGAGGAGAGGGAATTAAGAGAGAGAAGAGGGAATTAAAAGAGAGAAGAGGGAAGTAAGAGAAAGAAGAGGTTAACAAGAGAGTGGAGGGAGGTAAAAGAGAGAAGAGGGAAGTTAGAGAAAGAAGAGGTTAACAAGAGAGAATGTAGGGAGGTAAACGAGAGAAGGAGAATTAAGGAGGTCGAGTAGATGGGTGTGGCCAATCTATTTACGTCGTGTTAGTAAGTGTGGTGTTAGTCGTGTTAACAGCTGTAGGTGTGATGATACTTATGATGATGGCTGGCTGTATACGTGATGGTGGGGGCTGGCTGGCATGATGGTGGTGGTGATGGGGAACGTCGTAATATTAATGATGATGCTGCCTGAAAATGAGGATGCTTGAGTGACGAATAGGAGGAGCAGGAGTGACTAGAAGGTGAAAAAATGGATGTAAATATTAGCAGGTACTGGTGTGTGTGTGTGTGTGTGTGTGTGTGTGTGTGTGTGTGTGTGTGTGTGTGTGTGTGTGTGTGTGTGTGTGTGTGTGTGTGTGTGTGTGTGTGTGTGTGTGTGTGTGTGTGTGTGTGTGTGTGTGTGTGTGTGTGTGTGTGTGTGTGTGTGTGTGTGTGTTGAATATTATGGCCGGTTTGGGATGTGATTTCGCAGAATAACAGTATATATATTTCTTGTATTTCCTTTTGTATCTTTCCTAGTGTTTCCCAATCACTGAGTTTCCATCATCTTTCTCATTCCTACCTGGTTTGGGCTATACTACACTCATCTTTACTTTCCATTCCATTCCCTTTCTGTGTTTGGTCATATTTTATTTTTTCATATTTTTTATCTTCTGTTTATTCATTTATTTTCCCATATTTTTCTTCTACCTACTTACAGTCTCTACACTAATACCCTCTTCTTCCATTTGGTTACTCTTCTTTCACTTCGCCTTATAAGTTGACCTCTATGAAATCCGTATCAGCACTAAATCTTTCAAGGTTTTCACGTTCAACCTCAATTTTTTTTTGGGTTTGTTTCAGCCCAGTCCTACAGTCATAATGTGTGTCAATACTCGTAGCTTGTAATTACTGAACTAATGCCGTTTTATTACATCACGTTCTGTTCCCGATATTACTATACGTTTCAACAACCATCGTGTGAGAATTTGTGTTACGCGATCGGAACGGAAAGAGAAAATGAGAGATGGGGAAGAAGGGAAAACGAGAAAGACAGAAAAAATATACGATAATAATAATAATAGACAGACAGAGACAGAGACAAGAATAGTGACAAGGACAGACAGACAAAGATAAACAAATAATCAGAAAAGAGATAGAATAGAAACGAGAGATAAAGAGAAAAGGAAGAAGGGGGAGGCAGCAAAGGGGAATGTACGGCCTCACACTTGTGGTTTCTTTTATTACCCTGTGTTATTATGCACAAATGGAGGGTGGAAGGGGGAGGGTGATGGGAAAGGGGGATAGAGAGGGGGATTGGGGATGGGGATGGGGGGTGGAGAAGGTGAAGGGGGATGGGTATGGGGGATGGAGATGGGGGAGGAGAGGGGGGGCAGTACTCCCCTGACCTCCCCGACATTCTTTCTCCTAGATGTCCCTTTCCCTTTTTTTATTGCTTCCTATTCTCATCTTCGCATTCTCCTTTCCACTCTTTTTCTGCCACTTCTACCGATGCCATTTATATATATATATATATATATATATATATATATATATATATATATATATATATATATATATATATATATATATATCATTCGTTTATCTCTTTATTTTATTTGCTTATCAATTTTACTGCTCTCTCCTCTGCACATTATATTTGTCCATTAATGTCTACATTGGCTTTTTATATTTACTGCCAATCCTCTGAACATATTTGTAAGTTAAATATTTAAGGTTTACTTTCCGTGTATAAAAAATGTGTTACATCATTACGAGCTTTCCAATCTCATGGGAAACTTTACATTAAGCCTTCTATATTTTATTTTGTGGGTACAGTTACTCTTTTCTTTCCTTAATTAAGGGGAAAGTACCGTGTTGGCAAATCTGGAGCAACTGTTTCCTCCAGACTATGACAGGCAACAAAACACCATTATTTTTGTTCATCTGGTCCTGTTTCCTGCATGGCATACTTTGGAGGAATGATGGCACTCCAATGTAACAAAAGTGAATTACCCCCTTAATTCCATTCCCCATTCTCCTTCTAAAAATTAAAGAGACATCCTTTTGTTAACCACCATTTTTCATTTTTTCACTTTTACCCACATCACTTTAACTACTTCCATCTTTTCTTCCCAACATTTTTCTTCTGTATTTTTTGCATTATTCTCCCAACTCTCTCTCTGCCAACCACAACAACAACAACAACAACCCCACCATCGACTAAGTAAGCATTCATCTTTACACTCAACATATACTACAAACCTTCCTCTTTTATCCTCCCTCTCCTTGTATCCTATTATATATCCTGAGAAATATTCCTTCCCAATTTTACCTCGGACACCATTTTTTCCTTTCATTCGCTTCCTTCCCATTCTTCCTCAACATAGCCACCGACCGCCACCCTTAACAAAGTATTCAACTCTGTTAAAATGGGTGACCAAATTTTATTCCACAACACTATACTAAACCCATTCGTCCCTTTGTCATTCACCTTTTTCTCTCTCTCCCTTTTTCTCGCTTCTATTGCTTCCCCCAGAGTGTGGTGGTTAAGGTTATGGTGAATGGTGTCGTGTGCTCCATTCTTACGTGTGTGTGTGTGGGTGTGTGTGTGTGGGTGTGTGTGTGTGTGTTGGAGAGGAGAGGCAATAGAGAGAGAGAGAGAGAGGCGAAGGAAGAGGTGTAGATGTTGAGTAATAGGTTGCAGACACACACACATGTTGGCTAGACGAACAACTGACAGTGTGATGATGAGGGATAGGCAGTGTGGTTAGTTAGTTGCTTTAGTCTGGTCAGTAATTAAATAGTGGAGAAGTAAAAGAGGAGAAAGGAAAGGTGTGGGTAAAGAGGTCTTAATAGCCTTACTCAGAGCTACAACATTGTGTATTAATTTTGTTGAAGAGTTTTTACACAAGATACAGCAGTTAGACTTAATAAATTCAATATACTATTCAATATACAAATCTGAGATGCAGTGATTGAGGGACGAAGGTTGATGCGAAGAAATAAGTTGCATTAAGAGGTGGGACAAGGAAAAAGAGACATGACAAAACAGTACACAAGGAACAGAGGAAGAAAAGAGAGAGTGAAAGGAATCCATACACAAAGGAAGACAAGAAGGGCACAAAAGATGACAGCCAGGAAGAAAGGAACTACAGAGCGAATGATGAGAAATAACTGACGTAACAAATAGCAATAAGGTACGGTAGGTACTTCATTGTATACACGGAGCTTTGTATGATGAGATAGATGGGTTTGATTCTCTACACGTTACTCGGTCATCAAATCATTCATCATCGTCATCAACATTACCCCATTTCCATATGTCAAGGGGTATGAGGTTACAAGGCCACTACTACTACTACTACTACTACTACTACTACTACTACTACTACTACTACTATTACTACTACTACTAATAATAATAATAATAATAATAATAATAATAAGCAAAGAGACAGGCACAGTATATACCTAATGGAATGGGTCACACTCACATTCACTCCACCTATCAGACACACGAATTCTCCTCTCCTCTCTTCACCCACTAAACACAAGTAGGTTTTTACACCCACGACTGAAGTCCCTTTTTACTATAATTCTAGACTATTCAATCTACTACTATAATCTAGACTATTTAGCCACGTTCCGTATGGTATATATTGAAACACACTGTAAGAATTTTCTGATTTTCCCAGCTAACCCTTTATTCCTTTCATGATGATGCAGGATGCGTTGCCTACATTATTATGACTTTCTACCAATGCATTCTGTTCCCAGGTCAATTTTACCTCCGAGTGGTTTACATAGTTGCCCATCGAGTGATCAGTCAATCTTATAAATATATCATCAAGTCTCAAATTTTACACTGAAACTAGAAAATACCGATTAATTTGCAAGAATACAACTAAGCTTATATAAAAAAAAAAAATATGTAACAATCACTTGGGTAGCGTATAGTGTTCATGAACTACAAAACCGTGCTCAAGTAACTACAGTAAAATACATAAATTTGCAACACGAGCGTAAAGATGTAATGTGGTGGGTGCAACACTGTGCATGCATGTGGCGGTGAGGAGCAAAAACTGACGTGCGTGTGTGGAATGTAGTTACAGTGGTGCCCCGGGGCGGTGTGCAGTCTGCCACTAAAGTTACGCAACTCTACTACTACTACTACTACTACTACTACTACTTCTACTACTACCACCACCACTACTACTACTACTACTACTACTACTACTACTACTACCACTACCACAACCACCACTACTACTACTACTACTACTACCACTACCACTACTACTACTATTTCTACTACTACTACTACTACTACTATTTCTACTACTATTACTACTATTACTACTACTTCTTGGTCCTCACTACCTGGTTCATATAGACTTGGAATCATTGTTTGGTGTCAGGTAAGCTTAGTGATGACATTAAAACCTATAAAAGCATAAGACTCATAGTAAATTTATGAATCAATGGGTGTAGTTTTCCAGCTCCTAGACCAAGTAAGACGATAACACATAGGTGGTATACAGATGAAAACATTTTGACCGAGACTGTACTTGTAGGACCACAGGCAGGGTGAGGGTGGAAGGTGGTGAGTGGAGTGGGACTGAGTGGAAGGTGGTGTGGTGTGGAGTGGGATTGGGTGGAAGGCGGTGTGGTGTGGAGTGGGATTGGGTGGAAGGCGGTGTGGTGTGGAGTGGAACTGAGTGGAAGGCAGTGTGGTGTGGAGTGGGACTGAGTGGAAGGCATTGTGGTGTGGAGTGGGACTGAGTGGAAGGCAGTGTAGTGTGGAGTGGGACTGAGTGGAAGGCATTGTGGTGTGGAGTGGGACTGAGTGGAAGGCAGTGAGTAGAGTGGGATTGAGATGAGGTACTGGATGGATGATGGAAAGGAAATGAGATATAGTGGAAGAGGCGTCGAGGAAACAGTAAGGAGAAGGGTACCGGTACTACCATGTGTCGTCGGCTACTGGGCACAAGGTACACTCGCACAATCCAAAACTTGTATCCAGGTCTTGTTGAAGTTTCGAATAATTTGACATATCAGTGAACCCATTACAACGCTTATCCTGTTTCATATTTGATTGAGCTCGCTTAATCAATACTCGATCAGACTATTCGAAGCAAGCCTGGATACATATTTTGGATTGCGAGTGATCTTCAAATCCTATATAAAAATTTTTGTGAGTTTTTTTTTCTTATGTGGAGGGGGATGGAGATTTTGTATGTAAGAATGGAGGGAAATGTGATAAATAAGAGTAAGAGATGAAGACGATAATATGGGAATTCAGTAATAGAGTTTGTGAAGGAAAAGAAGGAAGGAAAATTTTGATGATGAAAGGAAACAAGTCTTGAGGTGGATGACAAAAGAATAAGTTAAAGGGAGTGATGGACAAGGTGACACAGTGAGTAACAGAGAGTAGATAGTGGAGTGAGATGGCAAGGCAGAGAGGGAGGGAAGGGAGAGGGCTAGGAAGGGAGAGAAGGGAGAGGGCTAGGCAGGCGTGGGAAGAGAGAGAGGCAGGGAGGGAGGGAAGGGAGAGGGCTAGGCAGGCAGGGATGGAAGGGAGAGGGCTAGGCAGGGAGGGGAAGAGAGAGAGAGCAAGCTAGGAGGGGGGAGAGAAGAGAGATGACGGAGATCCCAGTAAGGAAGGAAGAAGACTCACTCCCACTTTCACCTTTGCTAAGCTGCCTCATGCGGGAGGAGGAGGAGGAGGAGGAGGAGGAAGAGAAACGGTGGAGGGAAGAAGGGAAAGGTACGGGTCAGGAGGAGGAAAAGAAGGGAGAAAGAGAATGAGTGAAAAAAAGGTGATGAACGAGGAAGATGTGGGAAGTGGAGAATAATTTAGGAAGTGTAGGAAGATGTAGGGAAAGGAGGGAGGCATATAAAGTGGAGAAAAATATAGGAAGTGGAGGAAGATTTAGGAAGTGGAGGAAGGCATAGAAAGTAGAGGAAGATGTAGGAAGGATGTGGAGGAAGTGGGAAGACGCGTGATGAGTGGAAGGGCTGGAACTAAATATACTAAACCGTAGGAAGAAGATATTTGAGAACGGAAGGAGTAACTATTAGAAAGGATTAATGAGTTTTCTTCGTGTGTGTGTGTGTGTGTGTGTGTGTGTGTGTGTGTGTGTGTGTGTGTGCTTACGTTCACTAGTATACAATAAATACATTAGCAAGTGTGTGCGGATATGTAAATGCTTGGGTGAAAGTGAGAGTGATAGTGTGTGTGTGTGTGTGTGTGTGTGTGTGTGTGTGTGTGTGTGTGTGTGTGTGTGTGTGTGTGTGTGTGTGTGTGTGTGTGTGTGTGTGTGTGCATATTCATTTGTATGTGTGTGGGTGTGTGAGTATGTGGGTGTACGAGTATGCAAGTTAGTAAGTGTGCATGTAAATATTTGTGAGTGTGTGTGTGTGTTCATGAGGCAGACATTTACTTCTGTACACACACACACACACACACACACACACACACACACACACACACACACACACACACACACACACTGACCACAGCACCACCACAGAGAGAATTGGTACATCTTACATCTCCCTTCATCTATTTCCTGCTACTGCTGTGTCTATTTTTCTTCACCATGCACACTGATTCCTCCTTCATAAAACACTTCTAACCTAAACCTAAACCTAACCTAACCTAACCTAACCAAACCAAAACCTAAACCAACCCACCTTAACCTAATCTAACATTAAGCATTTCTTCTTAAAACACTCATAAAATACTGCGTGTGTGTGTATGTGTGTGTGTGTGTGTGTCGATAAAATACAGTGTTGTGTGTGTGTGTGTGTGTGTGTGTGGGTGTGTGTGTGTCGATAAAATACAGTGTGTGTGTGTGTGTGTGTGTGTGTGTGCAGTAGCAGGTGAGTGTACCCAAGTGAATAGCAAAATGTTCGTGTTGTATCAGACAGGAATCTCTTAGCGAAGGTGAGAAGCTTTGCACGTCAGCACGATCTGGGCCATGTTTCTCTTAGTGACCATTCCTTAAGGGACCCTGTGATGTAGTCAGAAAATTGGAGGTAAATGAGTCCTTCAAATACTGCCACGAAACACTACCTATATGGAAGGAGCTTGTTTCGTGGCATGGTCAGGAGTAATCAGAAGCCTTCAATTTTCGAACACGATCACAGGGTCCTTAAGGGAGTAATACGCTTTTGAAGCATTAGAGTCCCTTGATTCCTCCAAAGCATGCCAGGAAACAGGACCAGATGAACAAAAATAATGGTGGCCTGTTGCTTGGAATAGTTTTGAGAAATCAGTTGCTTCAAATTTACCAACACTGTTACTCCCCCTAAACTCTTATCATTCTTATGCAGGAGGAGGGATGGAGATATTAGGTACCCATGAACAGCGTGACTTTGAATAACCTAAAAATCTATCCATCTATAAGTGGAACAAGTGGTCTAAAGTTAAAGGAAGCTGCGTTGTACCTAACTACTTTGTGCAATGAGAGATAATATTCGTATACATAAAAATATTGGTGAAAGACTAGTGCCAATAATGAATTGATCCACCTTAGTTTGTAGGTATGGTCTGAGTACAAATATGCTTCATTATACCAGTACGTAAAAATATCACAAAACGAAGACACATTTGTTTTCTTTATTGTCCATTTGCCAGCACTTATAACTGTTACAGGAAAAGAGGAATAGCAAAGGAGGCTGTACCATTTATAAGTGCTGGCAACTGGACCTGTAACTACCGTGTACCTCTAACTATCTTCCCTTCCATATGGCGTGCGCAGTAAGTACCATGTCGTCATTAACCATCACCGTCACCCATATGTGTCTAACCCCTTCTTGGCCATTCTCCTTAGGCTAACTACCTCGTCACTCATCTCCCGTCACGTTTAGGTAGAGAGGCGGACATAAACTCCAATAGTATATACTGATTTGAGCTTTATTAATAACTAAGTATATATATATATATATATATATATATATATATATATATATATATATATAGAGAGAGAGAGAGAGAGAGAGAGAGAGAGAGGGAGAGAGAGAGAGAGAGAGATGGTTAGTTCAAAGGTGAGAACAGTGACCTCGTAAATAAGGAGTTAATCATTTCACTTGGACAGTTCACCCATATATCTCCAGCCAATGAACAAAGGCAGGTGGGTAATGTATGGCCTTGTACAGTATAGACAAGAGCATATTATTGATGTCCTTTAACTGATAAATCAAAGAAACGCATCTTTATCAATGATTGCACTGCACAGTTGGAAAGACACACTAAACTAGCTTCAGTCCTTCCTGTATTAGTAACAGTAAAATCTGATTACTTTTAGAGCAAAAATAATCAGCATCCATTCAAGCCTCGTTGGTAATTGGCCACATAAAATAATACCCAGTAACACCTTATATTTTATTAAAATATTTGTTTGGTGCATGTTAATCACGTAAACGTATCCCGATTTGTTTATGTATTTTTTTTTATTACCATCGACTTTACGCCATAAACATACACCAACCAGTCCTCAGCCTAGAGATGTATAGCCATATATTTTACAGCAACAAATGTGAACTGTCTACCTGTCCCACCGAGTCAGGTCACTAGTCACGCAGGCTATATAGTTGGTGGTGGTGGTGGTGGTGGTGGTTGTGGTGGTGGTTGTGGTGGTGGTTGTGGTTGTGGTTGTGGTTGTGGTTGTGGTGGTGGTCCCTCCTTCGCAATTTCAAGGAGCTTTAAGGGACCCTGTGATTGTGTATGAGACCTGGTGGTTTCTGATTCCTCTTGATTATGCCACGAAATAAGCTCCTTTAATATTGGTGGTGTATCGTGGTAATGTTTGAAGGACACTCTAACCTCCAATTTTATGACTACATCACGGGGTTCCATAAATCCAAATAAGAGAGTAAACATCTGACTATTATTAACTCCTGGTAACACATCAGTATACATATATCTCTATTTTACCAAGTTATTCTCGACACCAACATCGTGTTTTTCTCTGCTGCTGTTCTGTATCTTCATCCATCTCTCCCCTTCTCCATTATGTGATTTTTACCGTCTCTCTCTCTCATCTGACCTCCTCGGTAACACGTGCAGTTTGATGCAATATGCAAACTCCAAGCCGATTTATCTCTCCCCCTCTTCCTTCCTCCTTTCTTTAAAACCTTCAGTTCAGTATCCTCGTTTCTTAATCTTCTCTCTCCCACACTCTCCTTTTGATTTCTCCCAACCACTTTAGCACAAGAACATACAGCTCACGGTATAATTGTGTTTCATTTTTCTAGTCAGACATGTTTCTGTTTGTCCCATGGAATCACTGCTTCTGTAAATGTTTATCCACTCATGGTATTTCCTGTATTATAAGTGTGCTACAGATGTGCATAAAACAGGGTATATTAAACCTGACATATCTTTATTTTGGTAGCTGAGGGAGAACAGCAGAAAATGCTTATATAACATTATGCAAGAAAACTTTCATATATATCAATTGACGATAAGGAACAACATGTGGAACCAAAAGAAAAGAAAAAAAAAATACAGCACCAAATTGCATCACACTACATGGTATTCATGAAAACTACTTTCAATCATACTACACCTTCACCATATCATACTTCTCTATCATATCCTACTACACCTCTACCAAATCATACTACTCCTTCACCATATCCTAATACACATTCACTATATCATACTTCTCCTCTACCATATCATACTACTCATCCACCACATCATACTACTCATCTACCATATCATTCTACTCCTCTACCATATCATTCTACTCCTCTACCACATCATTCTACTCCTCTACCACATCATACTACTCCTCTACCAAATCATACTACACATCCACCACATCATACTACACCTCTACCACATCATACTACACCTCTACCAAATCATACTACACATTCACCATATCCTACTACACCTTTACCACATCATACTACACATTTACCATATCATACTGCTCATCCACCACATCATACTACACCTCTATCATATCATACTACACCTCTACCATATCATACTACTCCTCATCCCACCACATAAATCTACACAATTTCTCATCCTATCAGAGCTTCCCCATAGGCAACAATTTTCAGCCGCCTCCCACCACAACCTCACCATAACCAACCCAGGCTACATTTCCATAGGCACTGAGAAGGAACTTATGGGAGTAGGTCACGTATAGGCCACACCTCACGCTGTTCGATGCCTCCTAACTCAGCTCTCTCTCTCTCTCTGCTCTCTCTCTCTCTCTCTCTCTCTCTCTCTCTCTCTCTCTCTCTCTGTCCTCAACAACCTTTCCATCCTCTCTCATTCTCCTTCTTGCCATCACCAACATCTTTGCCTCTGTTTCTCCATCCCTGCATCCTATCTCTCCCGCTCTCCCTCCCATAAATTTCCCTCCCACCAAATCAGACTCGATCGTGTGGTTAAGATATGGGAGAAGAATGTCCTGATGTCAACCCCTCTATTCCCTCCTTTCCTCTCTTCCCCCCTCCCTTCTCTCCCTCCTTCCCTCTCTCCCTTCTTCCCTCTCTCCCTCCTTCCCTCTCTCCCTCCTTCCCTCTCTCCCTCCTTTCCTCCCTCCCTCCTCTCCTAATCCCTGTCTCAGCCTCCCCATATTATTTCCAATTGAAGAGGGAAGCATATTTTGTTTTTCGACGTCTTGTTACTTGTCATGTCAAGTTGGGTCAAAGGTCAAGTCAGAATAGGTCGCTTGGGTCAGAGTTCGTTTGATCAATAAAGACCAAATACAATATGACCTCATTTACTTGGTAGAAAAGAATCTATAATAACCTACCTTACCTGATGTAATAATTATGACCTGACATTGTACTACTCGGAAGTTTTATCATACATAATATCCCTACCAGAAAAATAATGATGTGACCTACTCTAACCTAACCTGATAATTAATGACCTGACCTAAAATATGCAAGTCAAACCAATCTACCTGATGTAACCTCTCCTTAAATAAACACAATCCCCGTGTCATTAGAATCGAAGGAAGAACGAACCCTTGTCCCAGCTCACTCACTTTTAGGAATTGGGTTTTCAGAGACAGATGTGGGAGAGAAGCATCTTAGAGAAATTGGTCTGAAGGGATGATATGAATGTGAGCTGAATGTCGAAGGATGGATGGATTGGGAAGGGATGATATGAATGTGAGCTGAATGTCGAAGGATGGATGGATGGACTGAGTGAAGGGAGGATAGATAGATGGATGGATGAACTCGTGAAAGGGAGCATAGATAAATGGATGATTGGAAGGTTGGATGGATGGCAGGGCGAGTGAGGATAAAGTAGATTGAAGGGAAAGAGAGATGATGGATGAATTAATAGGATGGATGAATTAGAAATACACACACACACACACACACACACACACACACACACACACACACACACACACACAAACACTAACATTTACACACACACACACAAACACACACACACACTAACATTTACACATACACACACACACACACACACACACAAACACTAACATTTACACACACACACACAAACACACACACACAAAAACACGCACACACACACACACAAATGTCACCTCTAATCCTATGAATGGCTTGGGTGATGACCTTCCTTCGTCTCCCTCACTGACTCCTCTTTCTTCTTATTATATCAGGGACTTCCCTAACTTCTCCCTTCATTCTTTCGTCGACTCCATCACGGGTATTGTTCCACTTTCCCTTTTATTTTTATTGTTTCCTTATTTCCTATTTATTCTAGTTGTGAAAGTTGTGACTCAGGATAATGCATTAGTGTTTGTATTTCTTCATGTTGTTTTATGTATTGGCAATATAAACTATTATATATATATAGGGATAAACAGGAATTGATATTTTACCTCCTATCTATTCCACTGACTGAGGAGGGGATAAGGAGAAGAGGGTAAAAAAGAGACGGTGAGAGGGTAGGGATGGTTTTGGAGTTGTTCCAGGGAATACTTTGCATGTTGGTTAGCGGTGGTGGTGGTGGTGGTGATGCGACGGTCCATCTAATATAATAACAGTACATGTATCTCAGTCAGTCCCCTGCCATCCCGACCAAACCCTGTCACCTCTTCTTTTAATATGACCACACTAAAGGGGGAAGAGGCATCGTATATCCGGCCTTTGGAACAGATTAAGGGGATAGTACACTGTTGGTAAATCTGGAGCAGCTGATTCCTACATACAATTTCAAGCGACTGGACACCATTATTTTCATTCATCTGCTCTCGTTTCCTGGCATACTTTGGAGGAATCAAGGCACTCCAATGTACCAAAAGTGTATCCCTCCCTTAACATTCAGTATATCACACAATGTAATCAATATTTTGTGATACCATTGATAACATGATATTATCAAGATGATTTTTTGCTATAGTTAGGTTTAGGCATGTCTGAAAGCACCTATGTTAATTAATATCTGCCTGTCAGGGAGCTTCGGCTCCACAGACTCATGCTATTATACCAATCCTTAAATTTTGTACATATGTATGTAAAAATAGCAATAAATATTTACTTACTTACTTACTTAATATTTCAGTATACTATTTAACATTCAGTATACTATATAATAACATTCAGTATACTATTAAACATTCAGTTTACTATATAATAACATTCAGTATAGCATTTAACATTCAGAATATTATATATATAAATCCTTTTAGTGTTAACAGAGTCCCAGGATTGAAACAGACTACCACCAGGTATAAAATAGAATTACATTTACCTAGACATTAACCTTGAAAGTGACTCCAGTGCTTGGCCAACCATCTGTCCACACGTCACTCCTTATCACCCCACGCAGCCACTGATGCACACGATGCTTCCTATAAATCATCAGTCTTCTCTTTCCATGAACTAGAGCCTTTCATCCCCTTCTCTCTTTTTCCATCTCATTACCTCCTTTACAATCTCCCCTTTCACTCCCACCACCAATTCTCCTTCTGTTACACCTCCCCTGCTCCTCCTCCTCCTTCTCCTGCCTTTCCTCCTACCTCTCTTTCTCCTCCTCCTTCTCCTGCCTCTCCTCCTACCTCTCTTTCTCCTCCTCCTTCTCCTGCCTCTCCTACTACCTCTCTTCCTCCTCCAACTCCTACCTCTCTTTCTCCTCCTCTTACCTCTCCTCCTGCCTCTCCTACTCCCTCTCTTCCTTCTTCTCCTACTTTTCTTCCTCCTCCTCCTACCTCTCTTCCTCCTCCTCCTCCTCCTCCTCCCACCTCACCTCACCCACTCTGCAACAGACACATATGCTCTTATATTACGGTGATCCCCTATAAACGATTTTGGGGTAGAGAATGTTTTTGTATCATATATAATCCAGGTCGTATCCCTAAACTTCACCACGGGCTTTTTGTTTCAGAGAGTGCTTTCTTTCGCTTACCTTCACACAATAATTATAATGTAGGTGTATTTTTGACTGTGAGATAAACTGAGATATGAATGAAAACGAGGAAATAAATATAACAAATCAGTATAACAAATAAATATAATATATAAATGTATATGTTTAGGTTTCTATATTATTACAGTTTATGATACAATTCTCAAATGTTGACTGAATTGATGATTACCCCAAGTTCAAGGATTCGGGGACCACATGGTGAGGCCGGGTGGGGGGTGGGGGTGGATGGGGGTTGGTTGGTGCCTTTGACCCCGGAGTCTGAAAGGAAGGAAGGAAGGAAGGAAGGAAGGAAGGAAGGAAGGAAGGAAGGAAGGTATGGGGGAAGGAAGGTAGGAAGGAAGGAAGGAAGGAAGGAAGGAAGGAAGGAAGGAAGGAAGGAAGGAAGGAAGGAAGGAAGGAAGGAAGGAAGGAAGGAAGGAAGGAAGGAAGGAAGGAGGGAAGGAAGGAAGGAAGGAAGGAAGGAGGGAAGGAAGGAAGGAAGGAAGGAAGGAGGGAGGGAAGGAAGGAGGGAAGGAAGGAAGGAAGGAGGGAGGGAAGGAAGGAGGGAAGGAAGGAAGGAAGGAGGGAGGGAAGGAAGGAGGGAAGCTGCTGTCAATATGGGCTGCTTCTCAAGTGGTGTTTATATATTGGTCAGCCTTCCCCTCATTTCCTTCCCTTCATGACTCAATGGTTCTCTTCCTCCTTAAAACCGGCTCATTCCTCCGGGCGTTCATAATTCGTTCAACCAACCAATACGAAAAGAAAAACATACACAGAAACAAACAAACAAAATGACAAGCCACACACACACACCCATACATACTGTACATACACACATACATATAATACACACACACATCCATACACACACACACACACACCTCACCCCATCTCTCTCTCTCTCTCTCTCTCTCTCTCACCTCCACCGCCCTCCGTAATGGCTGCCAATATCTGGGGGGGGGGGTGGAGAGGGAGGGGGGGGGAGATATCTACCGCTCCTTCATCCTCCTCTTTTTACACAAACGCACAAAAACAACACCTTAAATTTTCACTACGGTAGCATCTCTTTCTAGTTTTTTCTCACCTCCTCTTCCTCTCTTTTTCTTTTCTTTTCTTTTTTCTTTTTCTCACAGGTCTTAACTCTGTCTCCCCTCTCAGTCGTTTTGTGCCCCTGTTTGTGTGTTTTCCAATATCAATGTTTTCGTCCGACGCCCCCTATTATTTTCCACCAAAACCCAAAACCCTAAGAACAATATAAACGTGTTAAGGATCAATATATATTTTTTTATATATATGAATATCAATAAGAAAAAATACAAATGTTGACAGACAGTGGTGGATCAATCAATGGTGTCGGTCTTGTTAAGGGCAGAGTATACATTGGGTACATTAGAGCGCTTTGATTCCTCTAAAGTATGCCAGGAAACAGGACTATGCACCAGTCAGCAAAAATAAATGATACCCTGTTGCCTGGAGTAGTATGGAGGAATTAGGTACTCCAGATTTACCAACGCTGTACTATAATATATCCCCTTAAGGAGGAAGTACAGTGTTGGTAAATCTGGAGCAACTGATTCCTCCAAACTCTTCCCAGCAACCGAACACCATAAAAAGTTTTCATCTGGTCCAGTTTCTTGATATACTTTGGAGGAATCAAGGCGCTCCATTGTAACAAAAGTGAACTAGGTACCCTCTTAAGAAACCCTCGTGACAAACTATGGACTCACATCATCAATAACACCACTCAGTCAAAGTAAAATTATATAGTGAAGAGGTCCAGAGCAAGGCAATAAGTCCACAGCAGAAGATAAATGATGATCATATTCTAGGCGTCCTACTGAACCTCTCCCCTCTCTCCCCTCAACCCCTCACCTCTGGCTGCCTTTATTGAGCAACTACTGGCACTCGTACATCAACTTCCACTACAATGGATATACAATTTGGACTCGGTGGTGGTGTTGTTGTTGTTAATGGTTCCGTCTTACTGATGGTTTCTTCTGTTGTCTATCCATCTACAATGTTTCCCTCAAGTTTGTCCCTCTGATTAATTATTTAAGGGAGGAATCTGTTGTGGGCAAAGTGATGGCCTAGTGATACCTCCAAATAATGCCACGAAACAGATCCCCTATTTGTAACACTGGGGTCATCTGTTTCCTGGCATAGTTAGGAGGAATCAGTAGCCTTCCAATTTACCAACAAGAGATTCCTCCCTTAATCATACTTTTCCATAGCTAAGGAAAAGTTTGGATTACATTTACAGTTCTCTACATTAAATACTGTATATTCAAACTTCGTAACATTAAATACACTCAAGAATATATTTTTGCTGAATTAATCAAGGTACACTCAAGCATAATAAAAGGCGAGCCCAGTATAAATTTAACCCAATATATTGTAAGCTAGTTTAGACCTGGTTCTGACAATCATAAATTCTGTAGTACCATATTACATTATAATTTTTTTTTTGCATTTCTTTTGTAATCGATTCGTAATTTATCTCCCAGAAAAAAAAAAATGTTATTGTACTTTTCTCGTTATATGTCCAGGCAATCGTCGTTAATGGTGATGTCTACTTGCAATGTGGGTTAAAGAGGAAACTCTTGTTGATATAATGAAGGTCTACTGATTCCTCCAAACTATGCCACGAAACAACAGATCCCCTATTAGTACCATTGAAGGTGTCTGTTTTCTGGCATAGTTAGGAGGAATCAGTAGCCTTCCAATTCACCAACAAAAGAATCTCCCCTTAACGTGACCCATATTATGTCCTATAGGTAGTTGTGTAGGTCAGTTTTTATGAAGGGTTGTAAGATATAACTTTACTTTGTCACATCCATCAGCCAATGACCTCTACATACATCTTCTTGTGAGTCTCATAATACACTGTGAGGAGTTTTATAGTTACAACCTTCTAGTATAATCTCTTACATTATTTTTTCCTTCTGTGTACAGTCTCTGGATACAATTTAAGACCCTTTTTCTTATTCCTATGTCATTTGTAACTATATTTATTAGGAATACTAGAGAGAAAGTGAGTGCTCTCTCTCTCTCTCTCTCTCTCTCTCTCTCTCTCTCTCTCTCTCTCTCTCTCTCTCTCTCTTCTTCATCATAATCCTTCTCCTTATTCACGTCCTTTCATCCTCCTCTCCACACTTACTCCCTCCCACGTCACCATCCTCTTGCTTATACACTTCCCCTCATCCATTTCTCTTATCTTTTTCCTCGCCGATTCATCTTCTCTCTCCTGCTTCTTCTTTTCTTCTCCCCCTCCCCCCCCCACTCATTCTCCTCCATATGTACAGCCGCCTCCACAAATAACGAGCACAGCGGGTTCTTTGAGTCTGGTGAACTGTAAACAAACACAGTGGTGCCACATTTCACCAAACCCAACAGACAATGTGCTCGTTACTAATGGAGGTAAGTGTACTAGTACCTCCTGTGTCCATTTTCCCTCCCTATTTCTCTTTTCTCTCCCTCTTTTTGCCTTTTCCTCACAATTCTTCATTCGTTCTCTATCTCGTTCTTTCTTTAGTCTCCTCCGTCACAGTTTCTCCTCTTTTCTCTATCATTTTTCTTTTTACGTTCTTTTCAACCCATCTTCTCTACACTACACACACACACACACACACACACACACACGCTCTCTCTCTCTCTCTCTCTCTCTCTCTCTCTCCTTCTCTCTCTCTCTCTCTCTCTCTCTCTCCTCTCTCTCTCCTCTCTCTCTCTCTCGATATGCTATAAACTAGAAATCCTGGGTCGTAACTTCAAGCCTGCTATACTGAGACCACAATTTGGCCCTTCCCTATTCACGAAACTCCACCCTCCTCCTCCCCTTCCCTAATCACGTAGTCCCCCCCCTCCCTATTCACCTACTCCCCCCCTACCCCTGCCTATTCAGGAACTCCCCCTTCCTCTCCCTAATCACGTACTCCCCCCCCCCCTCCCTATTCACCTGCCTCCCTCCTACCCCCCTGTCTATTCAGGAACTCCCCCTCCCTCTCCCTAATCACGTACTCAACCCCCCCCCTCCCTATCCACGAATTACTCCCCCCCCCCCTCTATACCCTCCCTATTCACGTACTATACCCCCCTCCACATTCACATTCTCCTCCCCCTCTCTCCCCTCTTCACCTACTCCCCACACCCCTCAGCCCCTTCGCCCCCTTCACTCACTCGTACATTCCTCTCCTCTCTCCAATTTACAGAAGGCTAACAAACCCTCGCTCTCGTTCCTCCCAATCATACAACTATTTCTATTGGAGATGGCTAAAGGAGTCTAGCATTACACCCTTATCACCCACATCATAATACCTCATCACCCACACCAATATCACCAACACCATTATCTATCATCATCATCATCATCACCATCTGCAGCATCACTCACATCATCATCATCACCATCAGCAGCATCACTCACATTATCATCATCATCACACCAACAACATCACACCATCATCACTATTACCATCACCACATCAGCATCCGAAAACAACATTATCATCAACATCATCACCATCACCATCAACAACAACATCATCATCATCATGCACCGTCAACACCCAACATAATCATCATCATTATATGCAACATCCCAATACCACCATCATCACCAACATCAACATCATAAGCAGCATCACCATCAACATCAACACCAACATCCCGAACAACAACCAACAAACAACAACAACATAATCATCATCTACACCAACATAATCATCATCACCATCATCATCACCATCAACACCAACATAATCATCATCTTCATCAACACCATCAACACCATCATCACCAACCTAATCATCATCATATGCAACATCTCCAACATAATCATCATCATCACCATAAGCATCATCACCATCAACATCATCATATGCAACATCCCCAACAACATCATCATCATCACCATAAGCATCATCACCATCAACATCATCATCACTATCATCACTATCATCATCATCACCATAAGCATCATCATCATCATCATCATCACTATCATCACCACCATAAGTAGCATCAACATTAACACCTGGGCCTCACTTAACGTAAATCAAGGATGCAAGAGGCTTCACCACACCAAAATAGAATCAATCAAGCTCAAGAACTTTGGGAAGAGGTGCCCCAGTCTTGAAAAGTGGCCAAGCACACACACACACACACACACACACACACACACACACACTCAATCATCACACGCACTTTACTAACTTCATGTCATACTTTGTTGGATACTTTTTTTTAGCAGCTACCTCGGTAATTCATTTGGGTAGTGGTTGGGGAGGAGCCTTCTTCTTTGCTGTCTTTTTCCCCCTTACTCCATAGCCAAAAAAAAAAAAAAAAAAAAAAAAAAAAAAAAAAAAAAAAAAAAAAGTCTGGCAAGGAGCATTGGGTTTGTTGCTGTATGAAGATTTTTGTATTTCTTGCTTTATCTATCGTTTTCCTTTACTGTCCTATCCCTCCCCTCCGTCCATCCATCCTTCCCACTCTGTTTCTCATTTTAATTCTTTTATTCCGTTGCTTTCGTGATTTCTCTGTTTCTGCAGGACCGTTTCTCAATCTCTTTTATATTTTATTTTCTCTCTCAGTCTTCTCATACTCTCTCACACACACTTTTTTCTTTACGTTTTTACTCATATTTTTTTCTCATCTTCCTCCTCCAATCAGTCCTTTGCTTCCTACTTTTTTTCCACTAACTCATTACCTCTCTCTCTCTCTCTCTCTCTCTCTCTCTCTCTCTCTCTCTCTCTCTCTCTCTCTCTCTCTCTCGTATTCTTCATCATTCCCTCCTCTATCTTATTTTCCATATTTTGCCCTATTTACCTTGCTATTATTATTTATCACTTACATTCTTCCACATTTATTCTCTTTTCCCTTCCTCCATCTAATCCAACTTCACCTCTGTCGCTCTCCCCCTCTTCCAGTTTACATTTATGTGTTTCTTCTTCTTCCTCCTTCTTCCTCTCTTTCCTTTATGGCATTCTCCTCTCTTTCTTCTCTTTCTTGTCTCCCTTCTTCCTCTCCATTGATTACCTCGAGGTCAAGGTTATCACTGTCTTCACTCATTCACAACCCGCTTACCCCACGCAGGCAAAAATGACCCTTGCATCACGTGTTCCCAAGGCGGATATAGGAGGAAACCCGAGAACATTATTCCCAAGTCGCTCACAATGCAGGCCATTCTGATATTCAAGAAAAGCTACATCATTATAATATATAGTTTATTTCTTATTTTGGCTAGATTTGGTTTGGTTGGTTTTAAATCTCTTTCCATAAGATTAAAGAGAAGCTAGATTCAGATAATCCTTAATACTCACTCTAGGGAAAATATAAATTGAGGAATATCGCCAGAAGAAAGAGAGAGAGAAAAATATCTGAGTGTTTTCCTTGTACCCTGACAGGCTTGGGAATAGTGCAGCTTGGATTATAAATGTCCCCCAGAGAATGGGATGTTCACGCAAACCCAGTAACATTACTCCAATGTCTCTCACGGGACAGGGACAAATGATCCTTTACCTCTCACCAAACATGACCACGTTCACTAAATTATTACCTTGATGTAACCTGACTCAAATCTGACTTGATCCGACTTAGCAACGCATAACATATCTATCCTTAACCTAAACGAACCTATCCTATCTTAGTATATCCTAGCCTAACCTATCCTATCTTATCATATCCTAAACTAACCAAACCTGACGACCCTGACCTAACCTGACCTAACCTAACCTAACCCATCCTATCTTATTATATCCTAGAACCTATCCTATCTTGTATCTTAGCCTAACCATACCTGACGACCCTTACCTAACCTAACCTAACCTAACCTAACATAACCTGACCTGACCTAACCTATCCTATCTTATTATATCCTAGCTTAACCTATCCGATCTTATATCTTAGCCTAACCAAACTGACGACCCTGACCTAACCTAACCTAACCTGACCTAAACCAACCTAACCTAACTTAACCTGACCTAACCTAACCTGGCCTGACCTAAACTAACCTAGAGAAAAAATATTATTCTTGTTCTAAGAAAGACTTGGGAATAACGCACACACAGAATCTTTTCAGGGAAATAATTTACCTGTCGAGAATCTGCCACGCAGGTTTCTCTGTATTATGCCTTTACCTCCTTCCAATAACAATCCTTTTGTAGTTCTTCTCCCAGACAAAATAATGTTTCAGCGGTCAGACGAATGGATTTGATGAGTTACTCGATATTAAAATTTTATAATATTGTTCGGTGAAACAAATATAACTCGACCTTGCAAAGAAAACATATATAACTCTATTTTCCACTCTTTTGACACTCTTTTGATTAAAGGATTAATGTGTACATAATAATTATGTTTGAAGAAACTAATTTTTCTACCCCTTTCATCCCCTTCCATCTCCCTTCCACCTATCCATCTCTCTCCCTTCTACCCTTCCATGTCTCTCCTTCCCTTCCCCTCTCCCTCCCAACCCAGCACCATCCATCTAGTTCTTATCTCTTCAGTCGCCATAAAGATTATCCCGGCTTTCTTATCTCTCCCCCTTTCTTTCACTTCATTTCATTCTTTCACCTCACTCTCTATGTTTCTCCCTCATCTTTCCTTATCTTTTCTATTTGCTAATCTCTCTCCTCTTCCCCGTCCTATACTCCATATTTTCTTATCCTTATTTCTCTCCCTTATCTTTCCTTCGTAGGGTACTATATTTCTCTCTCTCCTCCTCCTCCTCCTATTTATTTTAACTCACTTATTATATCTTATAATCATACTTATCGCTCTCATTCTATATCCACTATCTCTACCTCTTTCTTCCATTTCCCTCTCTGTCAAATGTTCTCTTATTTCACCTTATCTTAATTAATCCCTTTGGCATCTATTCCCTCTCTGTCGTTCCCCACACGCTGCATCACCTTCATAATATATACAACCTTACCACGACCACAACCCCTTGGATCTCCTGTATTTCCACGGACATTATATTATTTTCTTCTATTACTTTTGGCTCTTATCATTGTCAGGACTGTTTGATGCATGTGTGCTATTTAATACATTCATACTGCTTTCCTGATTCAGTCCCAGGTTCTCAAAAGTGTAATATCCTGCATGTTGATAAATCTGGAGCAACTGATTCCCCCAAACTATTCCAAGCAACAGACCCCCATTATTTTGTTAACCTAGTCCTGTTTCCTAGCATACTTTGGAGGAATCAAGGCGCTCCAATGTACAGTACCAAATTTTAGATCCTGAGATAAAGAACCTGAGAGTACTACAGCATTATCTTTATTATTATTAGACCACTTTCGCGAGCAAAGCGAGTTTTTAAAATGTTTATACATTTTTCTTGCCCCTGATTTTAGAAAACTTTTTGGTCTGGTAGTCAACCTCAGTTCTTGTTCCCCAGATTTTGGAAAATATCCGAACATAACTCCTCCTAGACCATACCGATATCATCATCAAACAAATCAATGAAATAATGAAGAAGAATCAAATTGCAATTTCTTCCAATATAGAAACATAACCTAATGATTAGAAGGAAATTATTCCCGTAGTGACTTTAATAATCAGCAACGACTTTCAACTCTGCTCGGCCTTCCAAATAGGCCTACTTCAGCATTGGACACCTAATTTTCTTTCTCATCTACTGTATATTTCCTTGCTTCTTTCTTCCATCTCTCTCTCTATCCCTCCCTCCTACCCATCTTCCTTCACTTCCTCCACACAATCCCACTTCCTCTTCCGTTCCTTTTATTGCTTCCTTCCTTCCTGCCAGTCTTCCTTCCGATCTCCTCCTTGTCAACTTTCATCCTTGTTCTTTACCACAGTGATACTTTTTTTTAATTCCCTTCTAACCCTTCGAAGTATCTCTTATTATTTACTCCTTTTTACCACCACCCTTTCAGTATTCCCTTTCCACCATTCTCTCTCTCTCTCTCTCTCTCTCTCTCTCTCTCTCTCTCTCTCTCTCTCTCTCTCTCTCTCTCTCTCTCTCTCTCACACAAACTTATAAATATCTGTGTACAACAACAACAACAATAACAACAACAACCCTCACTACATTTTCAGAGCGGCTTGGAACCTCTTCAAGTATCACACACACACACACACACACGCACAAAAAGAGAAAAAACAGACCGGTTCTCCATTTCTCAGTGCAGACGGACGGAAGCGGGGACAATAGACTAGGGATAGTTTTGTTGACAGCTGGACAGAGGAGGAGGAGGAGGAGGAGGAGGAGGAGAGAGGAGGAGGAGAGGGGAGGAGGGGGAGGGAGGAGGAGGAGGAGGAGGAGAGAGGAGGAGGAGGAGAGAGGAGGAGGAGGAGAGAGGAGGAGGAGGAGAGAGGAGGGGGGAGGAGAGAAGGAGAGGGCAGGGTAAGGGAGGGAAGGAAAGATATGGTTGGTTGGGTGAAGGTTGGTTGGGAATGAAAGGAGGAGGCAGGGAGAGTGGAAGACGTGTGAGGGAGAGAGGAAGAGTGGGAGTGGAAGGGAGTGGGGGGGGCGAAAGAGAGGAGGGGAGGGGAAATGGAAAGGAAAGAAAGAGAGGAGGTGAGATGGGAGAGGGTGAGGAGAGGAGGGAGTGAATGAGGGAAGAGAAGGGAGATATGGTTGAAAAGGAGGAGAGGAGAGGAAAAGTTACGAGCAAAAATTGGGTTGGGAGGGAGATAAGATTGGATAGGATCAAAGAAGGGGAGGAATAGGGAGTGTATGGGTGATAGGAAAGGAGAAAAGGGGGAAGGAGAAATGGAGAACAATGAGATGATGACAGGAAAAGGGAGAAGGAGGAGGAGAAAGAGAGAACATTAATGAGATAGGAAGTAAGGGGAGAAAGGGAAGGAGAAAGAGAGAACAATGATGAGATAGGAAGAAAGGGGAGAAAGGGAAGGAGAAAAGGGGAGAAACGGAGAACAATGAGGAGATAGAAAGTAAGGAGGAATGGAAAGAGAAAGGAAAAAAAAGGAGAGAATGGAAAGAGAAGGTGTTAAATAGTGATGTAAGGCAAGGTAGGAAATGAATGGAAAGAAAGCCATCAATGAATGGGATGGATGGTTTGGAATGGAGTAACGAGAACCAACTAATGTAAAGGGAAGGATGGTCGGAAAATATGGAAAGTGATGAATGGAGACTGATGTACAAGAACTGGAACATGGAGATTAACTGAAAGAAATATTACACACATACCGTACTAAAAAAAAAAAAAAAAATATATATATATATATATATATATATATATATATATATATATATATATATATATATATATATATATATATATATATATATATATATATATATTAGAAATCCATTAATTAACACAAAAAATTCTCTCTCTATCTCTATCTCTCTCTCTCTCTCTCTCTCTCTCTCTCTCTCTCTCTCTCTCTGCTCCTCATAAGTCTTTGATGAAGAGATTCGCATTCGTTTGGGGCAAAAGTGGATTTAAATTACAGTGATTGGTGCGGTGTCCCATTCTGCTGATGAATGATACACTCCTAGACACAACTCACCAAGCGCCGGCATATACCATCAAACCTCATACGTTTAAATTTTTTTTTTTCTCTTCAATACTTTGCCTTACTATGGGATTGGGAGTAGGTGAAGGGGATAGTACAAGCAAATACACGTTCATCCATCAACAAAAATGGATGTAATATGGGACAGATAGAATGGATTGTTGAGGTAGACTGGTATAATAAATCGTTTCCAGGTGAATTGTCGCTTGGCTGGTTGCTGTGCCTGGAAGCACCCCAATGGCTTTACGAGGAAAGGACCTTTAATGCAACCCACCCACTCTCTTTATCACCACGTAGGCTAAAAGAGAGAGAGAGAGAGAGAGAGAGAGAGAGAGAGAGAGAGAGAGAGAGAGAGAGAGAGAGAGAGAGAGAGAGGGGGGGGGGTGAGTGGCAAGGGAAGGGGAGTAATGAGGAGGTGAAAATAGTGATAACTAGAAACGGGAGAGGAAAGAAAGTGAAATATAATATGGACTAGAGTGAATATATAAGAAATAAGGTATGAGATAAAGGAAGAAGATGAGAAGGTGTGAAAAGTGGAATAACTCCATTGGAAACAGAAAGAAATTAAATACCAATTGGGATATGGTCATTATTGTTACTCTTATTAATATAGTAATTGATTTTATGTCTTGAAAACTAACTAATTTATTTATGTACATTTCAGATTCCACGCCGCTGTTTCTAAAGGTAAGAAGAGCCTTATTACTTTGTTGGCTTCAATTAAGATTTTTACTATTCCTTTAAATCCATCCAACTATAATATATTGGCCACTTCCACCCTATCCATTACCTCTCCTAATTTCTCTCCTTTCATCTAAAATTCTGCAGTCCTCCCAACTATCTCTTCCATTTGTCCCTCTCATCCTGACCATTCCTTTCCATCCATCCATACATCCAACCATAGGCCCTTTCCCTTCCTTCCTCTCCACGTGGTTCTCTTCCTCTACCTAAAGTCCTTCCCCAGTCATCTCCACTATTTCCCCGACTTGTCTCTCCTTCCCTAACCCCTAACAACACCCCACAACCACACCCACTACCTCTCCCATTTGTCCCTCCTTCCTGACCTCTTACAACAATCACCTCACTACCACACCCACTACCTCTCCCATTTGTCCCTCCCTACCTGACCCCATACAACAATCACCACACTACTACACCCACTGCCTCTCCCATTTGTCCCTCCCTTTCTGACCCCCTACAGCAAACCCCTTACAACAATCACCCCACTACCACAAACACTTGACTCACTGCCTCCCCAACAAAGACCCTTCAGCGTGACATCATCTGCCACTCTGCCAGCGTCCGGGGTCCAGCATTGTCTACCGAAACGTGTGTATATTTTAGGGTTGTTTTAGAATTGTTTATATTTTCTTTGGGATTGTGTCTGATTCTGTTTTGAGGCTGAGGAGGAGGAGGAAAGATGAAGAAGATGCCATGATAGGGAGAAGATAAGGAAGATAAGATGAGGGAATGAAGTGTGGAAGGGGCAGTCAGGAAAAGGAGGAGGAAAAAGGGAGATAAGATGAGGGGAAGAAGTGGGAAGGGACAGCCAGGAAAAGGAGGAGGAAAAAGGAAGCGAAGATGAGGGGGAGAAGTGGTGAGGGGACAGGAAATAGTCAAAACAGAGGAAAGAGGGAGGATAACGCAAGAAAAAGGGAAAGAAAGAGGAAGTAAATAGGAGAATGCAGGGTTACAGATTGTAGGTACCGTACTTCTTAACATTAAAACACTTCCCCTCCTATCTAAACTCTACCTTTCAATATTTTCCTTTGCTAATTCCTGTTCCTTCATTTTTCCTCCTTTCTCTTCTAAACTTTACCCGTTATTATTATTATTATTATTATTATTATTATTATTATTCTTTTTTGGTACTCGCTTTCCTACCACTCTCTTCTCAACGTCAATACTGTCCGAGTGACGAAAGGAGAGGTATCCGGTCAAACGGACTATAGTGTGAACCGGCCATTACCCTTACTCCCTTTCTCTCATCCTTGTCTTTGTAGGTCTCCCTCTCTCTCCCACTCTCTTTTATTGTCACTGACTCTGTCTCTCTCTCTCTTTCTCTCTTGGCTATTCCCTTCAACAACCCACTCTCCTTTCCATCCCCTCCCCTCTCCAATTTCCTCAATCTTCTCTCCTCCTTGCCCCCAGCTTTTTCTCACACTCCCTCCCCTCTCACACTCCCTCCTCCTCCTCCTCCTCCTCTTTCTCTTTTTCTCTATCCCCATCTCCTTCCTCGCTCTAACCCTCTCGTGGCCTTTTCTACTTTTTTCTCTTCTCTGCTCTTCTCTCTCTTCATCAATGGTACCCCTTGGCTTGGGTTGCATGACCTTTTGAAGTCATACTTGTATCTAGGATTGTAATTTTCTGTCTGTCTGTCTGTCTGTCTGTCTGTCTGTCTGTCTTTCTGTTGTCTGTCTGTCTGTCTTTCTGTTGTCTGTCTGTCTGTCTGTCTGTATATCTGCCTGTCTTTCTGTTGTCTGTCTGTCTGTCTATCTGTCGGTCTGCCTGTCTGTCGGTCTGCCTGTCTGTCTGTCTGTCTGTCGTCCGTATGTCTGTCTGTCTGTCTGTCTATCTTTCCCTCTCACCATTCCTCTCACACGCTCCTCCTCAGCTAATTGCTTTTTCCCTCGACTTTGACCAACTTTACAGTCCATCCATGACTTGTGCCTACTTCGGGAGTTAGGTTTCAATTACATATAAGCTATTTTATATATAACAAGAATACCTATAGCTAGATGGACAAATAAATACATGAAGAACTAACTCCACTGCTAAATCTGAACATTTTGACGATTTTGAGGCCTTGATTTTATTTTATTTTCAACTATGTAATTTTTTCCTTGTAAATTTCACCGCACCAGAGTACCCATTAACAAATGAACGGAGAATAAGGGGAGGAAATTTACAGCTTTAGAGCAAGAACGAATGAAAGGAAAAATGAGAAAGCGTGAGAAAGAGTGAACACTGCCAATAACAAGAGCCTCACAACCACCGCTAATAACTCAACCCGTGGGGACAGGAAAGGTAAATAATCACACACCAGTTCTCTCTCTCTCTCTCTCTCTCTCTCTCTCTCTCTCTCTCTCTCTCTCTCACACACAGGTAAACGCACCGCCCCACTAACACACAAATACATAACGAAATGAAACTTAAAGGGAATATTGTTAGCATCACTTGTATAAACGAAGAGAGAGAGAGAGAGAGAGAGAGAGAGAGAGAGAGAGAGAGAGAGAGAGAGAGAGAGAGAGAGGTGGCAAGGTAAACAGTCTATCAAACACACAGACAGACATGAA
>JAWQEG010008580.1:5000-55676 GCA_033782935.1 Petrolisthes cinctipes
GTGCAAGCGTGTTTCGTGATTATTATACGGTACAAGATGTTGGAGGAATCACTATAGCCCTTCATTTTGTAAACAAGACATAACTCCATCAATATTAGTAACAGTTCTTAACCCTCTAAAATAATGTGTTCGAGTTTATTTTCTGTGTGTGTGTGTGTGTGTGTGTGTGCGTGAGAGAGAGAGAGAGAGAGATTTGGGAGAGAGGGAGCGAAAGGCGAGGAAAAGTAAAAGAGAGAAAAGGAAGATATGAGAAAGGGAGAGCTAAAAATGAGAAAGTACAAAGTGGAAGAAGGAAATGGAACAAGAGGCGATAAGGGCAAAGGAAAAGACAGAAAGAGAGATAGAAAGAGAGAGAAAGGGGAGAGAGAAACGACAAAGACAAAGAAAAAGAAAGGAAGCAAGAGGGAGAGAAGCGACCGAGAGACGACAAATACCAGGGACAGAATAAAGAAAGAAAGAGAGGGAGAGGGAACAACGAAGAGATGAGAGTCAGGAAGAAAGAGAAAGATGATAAAGACGAGTGACAAAGCAGGTGTTCTCAGTATATCGCCCTCGAGGGGAATGAAAAATGGGGAGTCATTACTTACAGTACGTACACACACACACACACACATACACACACATACATACATACACACACACACACTGACACACACATACATACACACACACACACCCACACACCCACACATACGTTCTCTGATCAAGACGACGATAGATACACACAGTCCTCCATCATTATCACATACATATCCTCTCTTCATTTCTCGTCCCTATTTTCCTCCTCCTTCACACTTGTCCAGACTGTCTCTATCTATTCCATGTAACATTTAGCTTTATTCTTATGGACTACAATGATCTACTACAACACATTTCAACCTTATACAGTTAATAAATTGTAGAAGTTATGTGTAATTATTTTCATTTAATCTACCTTAATAATGGTACTGTATTTTCTTTCTTATTCATAGGTGAGAGAAAATGACATATATTCGTGTATACAAGCAACCCTGGGAGATGTGATTATTTCTTCTGTGTGACACTAAACCAGGAATATGATGAAGGTCAGAAGAAACACTCGCGTCTCATTTAGGACATTAGTATTCTCAAAGTTCACCTTCATACCAGAGAGGCGGAGTGTAACAGAACTTTAGCCCGCGACTGTATACATAATTCAAACCTCTCGTCGTATTTCTTATCAGTAAAGACAAAGAGAGACGTGAGGATGAGAAGGGAGGACTGAGAAGTGATAAAGAAGCTACTCAGAAATAATTACCAAATGCTGCATGGAACTCCCGATGTGGTAAAGGTCTTACTGACTGACTGACTGGCTGACTGATTGCCTGACTGAATGAATGACTGGTTGTTGTTGTTGTTGTTGTAGTTATTTTTTTACACACAATTTGTTACTTACTTAACTTGTGAAGGTTTCATTGGTACAGTACGTCAAATAATTCTAAACTTCAACAAGACCTGGATACTTAATATGGCTAGTGACTATATTTCTCTACAGCTTATAAACACTGAAACGTAGACGAAAATGTTTTATCTAAGGTCATATTGTTTACGTATTTCTCTACAGCTTATAAACACTGAAATATAGACGAAAACGTTTTATCTAAGGTCATATTGTTTACGTATATGGGAACCGGTGTATTTTCTCAAGAGATAATATAAGAGTGGGTTGTGCCTACAGACAGACAGAGTGTGTTATTCCTTCTCTCAATGCTTCTTACCTGTTATTTCAACCTCACTCCTTGTTCTCTCTATCTCTTCCCACTTCCCGTTACCTCTTCCCTGTCCCTACTCCCTGTTCACTCCCTCCTCATTTCCGATTCCCTTTGTCGCCCCTACTCCCTGTGGAATCTTCGTTGGTTTACTCTCTCTCTCTCACTCTCTCACTCTGTCTCTCTCACACACACACACACACACACACACCCGAACACACACACACGAACACACACACACGAACACACACACACGAACACAAACACGAACACACACAAACACGTACACAAACACGTACACACACACACACAAACAAGAACACACACAAACACGTACACACACACGAACACACAAACATACACGTACACACAAACATACACGAACACACATACACACATACACACACTCCCAATTTTTGTCTCGTTGGTCCACTCCTTATCCTCATTCCTCTGCCTCTTGACATTTCCCTCTCCCCTTCTCTCTCCCTCTTACCCCCAACCACTCTTCCCTCCTACTTTCTTCCTCACATTTTTTTCCCAGATTCCCTCCTACTTTCTTCCTCACTTTTTTTTTTTTTTTCCCCAGTCACTCCTTTCTTCCTTCCTTCCTTCCATTTTTTCCCAGATTCCCTCCTACTTTCTTCCTTCAATTTTTCTCTGAGTCCCTCGTTTCTTCTTCCTTTCTTCTCTCGACTCCTTCCTTTCTTCCTCCATTTTTTCCCCCCCGAGTCCTTCCTTTTTTCCTCCATTTTCCTCACTGAGTCCCTCCTTTCTTTCTCCTTCCCTATTGGTTCGTTCACTGTATATTTTTCTCTTTGTTCTCTTCCTTCCTTCTTTCCTCTAACTAAACCTACTTTCCTTCATTCCTTCATTGTATTTTTCTTTCTTTATGTCATTCCCAGATTCACTCTTTACTTACACACTTCTCTCCTTTCTTTATTTAATTTTATGTATTCTTTCCATCTCTCCTTCTATCCATCCCTCTCTCCATCCATTCCTTCCTTCTCTCCATCCATTCCTTCCTTCCTTTCCCAATTAGTAACATACACACACAACAGAGAGAGAGAGAGAGAGAGAGAGAGAGAGAGAGAGAGAGAGAGAGAGTGGAGTGAGAGTGGAGGGGTGGGCATATACCGTGACAAGTATACCCTCCACCCAACAATTTACCTCTAATGGGGCTCTTGTAAACCCTCTTGTAAGGTACAGTGTGGGTGTGGTGTGGGTGAATGTGTGTGGGTGTGGTGTGGGTGTGGTGTGTGTGGATGTGGGCGTGGAGTAAATGTGGGCGTGGTGTGGGTGAATGTGGGTGTGGTGTGGGTGAATGTGGGTGTGGTGTGGGTGAATGTGGGCATGGTGTGGGTGAATGTGGCGTGGGTGTGAATGTGGGTGTGGCGTGGGCGAATGTGGGCGTGGTGCGTGTGGATGTGGGTGTGAATGCGGGTGTAGTGTGGTGTGGGTGAATGTGGGCGTGGTATGCTATGCTGGGTTAGGCTAGGTAAAGTTTGGTTCAACTCTCTCTCTCTCTCTCTCTCTCTCTCTCTCTCTCTCTCTCTCCACCAACTAACACCCTCCGAAACTTTGTCCTAAAAAAACTCTCCGACACATTAGGTGGATACGAGGCTACAGTGTTACCCAGTTTACAAATTAATCCAGTCTGAAGTTGTTGTGGTGTAGGTGGGGAGAAGGTGTGTAGGTGGTGTAGGTGGGTAGGTGGTGTAGGTGGTGTAGGTGGTGTTGGTGGTGCTGTGTTGGTGGGGAGTGGGTGTAGGTGGGTAGGTGGTGTAGGTGGGTACTTGGATAGGTGGTGAGAAGGTGTAGGTTGGTAGGTGGTGTAGGTGGGTACTTGGATAGGTGGTGAGAAGGTGTAGGTTGGTAGGTGGTGTAGGTGGGTAGGTGGTGTATGTAAGTTTGAAGAGGGTGTTGCGTTGCTAGTGGGTGGAGTAGGTGGGTAGAAGGAGTATAGTTAGGTAGGTGGTGTAAGTGGGGGTTGGGAGGAGAAGGGATGGAGGGGGGATGTTAGATATGTGGGGAGACGGGAAGGGAGCATATGGGGATGTTAAGTGGGTAGAGGGGGATAGAGTGGGCTGGGGAGTGGAGTGGGGAGGGGTATGGAAGATCAGTAGGAAGTAGGGAGAGAAGGGGTGGGGAATATAAGAGGTATGATGGGGAAAGGGGGATTTAATTGGGGAAAGGGGGGGGGATTTAATTTGGGAGGGGAGGGAGGGTAGATTGATTGATATTAGGCGCCGCAACAGAGAGGTCATATAGCGCCCCAAGAAGGTAATTAAGAGGTGGGACAGTAAGTATAAAAGGTAACCAAATAAAAAAAGGGACAGTTGGAGAAGTGAAGGCCCCTTTTAGTTGCCTCTTACGACAAGCAGGTATACTGGGGAGGTATTCGTAGGGGGGGGGGGAGGGAGAGGGGTGAATTTAAGTGGGTAGGGGAATGGGTGGGGAATTTACGTACTGAGGGGGAATGGGTGGGGATTTTACGTAGGGAGAGTGGGGAGAGAAAGGGTGGGGAGAGTGGGGAGGGAAAGGGTGAGGATTTTACGTACCGAGGGAATGGGTGGGGATTTTACGTGGGGAGAGTGGGGAGGGAAAGGGTGGGGAGAGTGGGGAGGGAAAGGGTGGGGAATTTAAATGTAGGGAGAGAGAGTAGTGAGGGATGGGTATGTTAAGTGGGGAGAGTGGGGGATGGGAGAGGTGAGTGTGTAGGGGGAAGAGCTCTACTACCCGTGACTGCCGTTGATCGATAGCCGATAATCCCTCCCTGGCACCCCCAACCCTCCCCAACCCCCCCACCACTACCCCAAACTACCCTCTACCCCCACCACACCACTACCACCCCAACTACCACTACCTCTAACATTACCACCATCGAACCATCCCAACTTAACCTTACCCTCACTATCCCAATCCCTACCCCTCCATTACCCCCTCCCTACATCCCCACCTTCATTCCTTCCTCATCCCCCCATCCCAACTTATCCCTCACTCCCAATCATTCTTCCCCCAACCTTATATGCATCTTTCATCTCTCTTCCCTTCCTTCCTCCCAACCTTTCTTCCGTAATTCCTAACCCCACCATACTATCATACCCCACCACCCCCAATTTAACCTCTCCTCCCACCCCCCCACGCACACATACAAGCATATTATAATTCACTGGCAATTTTAATCCAATTTTACACACATACTGAACACACATTTTGATCCATTTTTACACACACACACACACAGTTTGATCTATTTTTACACACACACACACACACACACACACACATTTTGATCCACTGGTATATACACACACACACACAAACACACACCAAAGAGAGGGTCCAATTTCTGGGATAAGCGACGCGTTGAGGATTCGGTAAAGATTTTATGAATGCTAATGTTTGAGTCGGTGAAAATTGAGGTTCCTGGGTAAACATTGGGAGGTCTGGGGTCTGCCTGCCTGCCTGCCTGCCTGCCTGCGTCATTCATGGTTGTGAAGGGAAGGGAAGGGTGTTTGGGGAGAAGGTAGAGAAGGAGGGGAGAAGGGTGAGGAGGAAACAACTGAGATGGAGGGAGAAGGGTGATGAGGAGGGGAGAAGGGTGATGAGGAGGGGAGAAGGGTGATGAGGAGGGGAGAAGGGTGATGAGGAGGGGAGAAGGTAGAGGAGGGGAGAAGGGTGATGAGGGGAGAATGGTGAGGAGGGGAGAAGTGTTAGGAGGAGGGGAGAATGGTGATGAGGGGAGAATGGTGAGGAGTGGAGAAGTGTTAGGAGGAGGGGAGAAGGGTGATGAGGAGGGGAGAAGGGTGATGAGGAGGGGAGAACTAAGGTGAAGGGGACACGGGTGAGGAGGAGGGGAGAAGGGTGAGGAGGGGAGAATGGTAAGGGTGAGGACGAGGGGAAACGAGTGAGGAGAGAGTGATGGTGGAAGGCAACAGAAGAGATGGAGGGACGAAGGAAGAGAGGGAGTTAGGAGAGAAATGAGAAGAGAGTGAAGAAGGGAAAGAGGGAAGGAGGAGGAGGAGAAGGTAAACATTTAAATTGGGGAGTCTGGTGTGCCTCCGTCGCTCATGGTTGGGATGGATAAAAATAAAGATAAAAATAAAGATAAAAATAAAGATAAAAATAAAGAGAAAAATAAAGAGAAAAATAAAGAGAAAAATAAAGAGAAAAATAAAACACAGATAAAACAATAATGATAATAAATATAATGATAATAAAAATATAGATATCACCTATCCCAGAAATAATAATAATAACAAAAATAATAGTAATAATAATGGTAATAATAATTCTACTACTACTACTACTACTACTACTAATAATAATAATAATAATAATAATAATAATAATATTCTGAGGGCAAAAGGCTTTCACTTGGGTTGAATATAATCATCTGTAGTCAGTATGGATAAGATAAACAGTCAATGGCCAATGAAGGGATTTAATGAACTTACAACTACTACACGGTACAATATAAACATCTCCACACAACAAGGCAAAAACAAAATGGAACAATGGATGGCAGAAATATCAACCAGTATAACAAAAATAATATATGTTCTGAGATGAAATTAGTACACTGATATTACATCATCATCTTATAAAATTTACTGAAGAATACTAACTTAAAATTAAAGTCGAATGGAAAGCAACAGTGTCGATAATGTCAAATAAAAAAATAAAAAAATAATAAACTAGACAGTAAACATATTCACCATTAAAAAATACAATATCTAGTGGCATTATTAAACGTTGTTCCAAGATAAAATTATAATAAAAAAATTATAAACTATGTCGGTTATATAAACAAAAATTCATGTATCTTAATTAATTCACATTACGGAAGCTAAATATTTATGTTAAATGGTAAAGCTATATTCTTTTACTCATATCGATATTGTGGTTTGAGCTCAACACGTTAACCTTAAGGGAGAAGTTTTGTGTTGGTAATAATGGAGCAACTGAATCCTCCAAACTATTCCAAGCAACAGAACACCATTATTTTTACTCTTCTGGTCCTGTTTCCTAGCATACTTTGGAGGAATCAAGGCACTCTAATGTACCAAAAACGAATTACCACCTTAAGGGACCCTGTGATGTAGTCAGAAAATTGGAGATATATGACTCCTTCAAATATTGCCACGAAACACACACACCTATATGGAAGGAGCTTGTTTCGTGGTATGGTCAGGTGGAATCAGAAGCCTCCAATTCTCATACACGATCACAGGGTCCTTAATTAAGCAGTGGTGATAATATAAAGGTTTGTATATACCTATGATAGCGATAGTTTACATCACTGCCTTAAAATTAATATACATAACATTTAAAACAAAAACAAATATTCTTAGCCTTAAAATTAATGTCAAATAACAAAAAACTATTATTCTTTGCTTTAAAATCGATGTCAATTAAGAACTAACTAATATTTTTTGTCTTAAAATTAATGTCAGATGAAAAAAAGCTAACATTCTTCTTTGCTTTAAAATCAATGTCAAATAAGAACTAACTAATATTCTTTGCCTTAAAATTAATGTCAAATGGAAACAACAATATTATTTTTTTCGTTACATTAGTATTGGATTGAGCTAAGCATACAAGATTCAATGGCGGTGTCAGATTAGCGTTGTTTTATCTACGTATAATATCAATAGCTAATACCACCAACTTAAAATTAATATAAATAGAAAATCAGTCATCGTTAATAGTAATCCATCGTTCATTCAACTCATAAAATCAGTGGAACAAGTGTTTTTCATTATTTACGTTCTAAGATTTATAAAAAACACACACACAATATCTCCTGAATCATCGTAGTTATAGCTGAGGGTCATCGTCAGACATCGTAATAATCCATCGGCCATCCAACTAGTGGTACAATTGTGTAAGGGAGTTTTTTTATCCCCATGGTGTTCCTCTATATCTAGTCTATTATACCCTTATCACACAACTTGGTCTAGTAATGGAAGAGAGTTGTGAATCAGAGTATAGTATAATTATAACAACTCATTTATAACAACTCGTGTACCTTTCATCTTCGTCGTTATATACTGTACTCTTATTCATTCACAATTCTTTTTCCATTACTAGATCAATGTGTGTGTTAGTGTATAGAGAGACGCCAAGGAGGTAAAGAAACTCCCTTCCGTAACTGTACAAGTCTATCATTTCTCCTTATCATAATAGGTAGTGGGGTCATGGCAGGTAGTGGGGAGGTCATCGTCAGCCATTGTAACAATCCATCCCAACGTCAGTGATGTACAACCCTTATTCACCTCGTGTATAAGCAGCCAGGAGTCATCGCAGAAAGCAAGGATCATCGCCAGCCATTGTAATAATCCATCGTCCATTGGTGATACAAGTCCATATTTCCCTCCCGTGTAAAACTGTAGCCATCGTAGGAAGCATGTGAGCCATCGTAGGAAACGTTGGGCGTCATCACCAGCCATCGTAAATAATCCATGGTCCTTCCAATTAGTAGTACAAGTCCTTCATTCCTATAGTAGCAAGGGGGGGACCAAAGCAGGTAGGGGGGATTTCACCCATCGCCAGTCATCGTTAACCATTTATTGTCCATTAATGAAACAAATCTTTATTGACCTCCATAAACTCTTTCCGTTGTCTACAGTAAAGGTTCCAGGCCAACTCCCACTCCAGTTTCTTCTTGAGAGACAGAAACTCCTCACTCTTTACGTTCAGGTCCTTGGGAATGCACCTCGGCCTCTGTCTTCTGCTGCTATTACTGCTGCTGCTGCGTTTCTTGTTAAGGGAGCTGTGTTGTTGTTGTTGTTGTTGTTGTTGTAGTAAGGTTTCGCTGTTGCTACCATCACTCCTGTCGTCATTTGTACCATCATTCATTCCATTCTCTGTGTTGTCAGTAAGTGCTATTTCTTCCCTGCCATTAGCACCGTTACTCGTGCCATTCTTTGTGCCATCCTCCGTGTCAGAAGGTGGCATTATAATCCTGTTACCATCACCACAATCATCTTCATTGTCTGAGTGTACCATCCTGCCTCCGCCACCGTCACACCTGCCAACTCCATACGCCACTGCCATCGCCGCCGCTGCCACCCTGCGTCTGTGCCTTCGGATAGTCGATAGGCCGTCCTCTGATTTGCTCCTTTTCTTAGGCCGACGACTCTCTGGATGACTATAACGAGGAGGAAAGGTCGTACCATCAAGAGGAGGGATGTTGGTAAGGCCAGAAGGTGGGAGGGTCGTGACGCCTCCACCACTTTCAACCTCCGGCATCACCGTCTTCACATTCCTTTCTCCACCATCGTCAACACCCTTAATCTCCATCATGGCCGTCTTCACATTCCTCTGCCAACCATCTTTACCAATCTCAATGACATCTCTCCCTCCATAATCACCACCACTACCACTTTCACCCCCACCACTACCACCACCTTCACCCTCAACCTCCTTCAATACAGTCTTCACATTCCTCCTCCATCCATCACCGCTACCTTCATCCTTCGTCACCACACTTCTCGTTTCGGACTCCTCTCCTGCTAAACAATTTCTAGTGAAATTATTTCCATTTTTATATTGATTGAGCTGAAAAGTTTGGTCATTTCTATACTTACTGACCACAGAATCTTTATCATTGGCACAATGACTGATTGCAAAATCTTTCTCACTACTACACTCCCCTTCCTCGCCCTCTTGGTGTAAATGTTTCAGACCAACCAGCTGAATGGAAGGTGTTTCCTTGAATCTCGAGCACGTAGCAAAGCATGTGATGTTTTCCTGGTTGGGTGACTTGGGTGGGATCCATTTGAGCCTTTTTGACCTCCTGAGTGAATGCCCCCTTGTTAGTGTGTGTATGGAGGGAGCATCGCCCCCTTTGTATACCATTTCCTCGTTGCCTGCGTCTTTGTTATCCTGCTGGTGAGTTGCTTTGCTTGGGGCCCACTTCTGTTTAGACCTCCTGAGTGAGTGTCCCCTGGTGAATGTAGAGGGAGCGTTGCCCCCCACCTCTGCTGCTGTTTCCTCATTGTTACTGTCTCTGTTGTCTTTGCTAAGGGCCCACTTAAGTTTGGACCTCCGGAGTGAGTGTCCCCTTGTGAATGTGGAGGAAACATTATTGTCCCTCGCCTCTGCTGCTGCTGGTGGTGGTGGTTGTACCTGCTTGTTACTGGTATCGTCAATTATCGTAGCGGAGACGGCCTTTGTCAGCAGTTTCAATCCCTTTTTCATCATCCTCTTCGCTGCGCCTGGATTCTGTTGCTGCTTCCCCTCCATTAACTGTTGTTGTGGTGTGGTGCGGTGGGTAGTCAGTAAGGGAGACAATACAAACACTCTCTCGGGTCTCGATTTAGCATCAACAATTTCGTGGGTAGTGCAGTCATTCCACCAGCTTTCTCACTCACTCTTTTTTTCCTCGCTGGGTGTTTCCTCCTTGATAACCTGTGAGCGTGAACTGTGTCTCCTCCCAACACCAACCAACACACAACAACATCACAATAGTGGTAGTAGCGGTTCACAAGCGGTCAAGCACAGTTCATTAACACCAATATCAGGGCTAATTATCTTCAACGTAACGCTTCAGCACCAACAGAAACAGGACCCACATCAGTACTAGTAATAGCGAAGACATCCCCAACCAATTCGTGTGGTCACTATCAAGTCCTCAATATATGCCAAGGTATACATTCTCCAGTGGCTGACCATGACCGACTGAGAAAGGTTGTGTGTTGCTGTAAGGGCCTGGTGGAAGGACTGCACATGCGCAACTACCATGGTAAAGTGACCAGCAAACGAACGCCAATTGTTGAAGAGATTCGTTTGCTAAGGGTGAATTGGAGGACTACTGATTCCTCCAAACTATACAAGACAACACGCGACCACAGTATACGAATAGGGTGTCTGTCTTGATGCATTATTTGGAGGCTACGTAGACTCCAATTCGCCACACAGATGGTTCCTCGAAACACTGTTGGGTCTGTGATCCAAAACTGAACTTTAGAACCGCTTCGTGAAGCCGTCGAACACATGAAGCTTCAAGTCAGAGTCCTGTGAACCAGTACAACTCGTGGTTCTACATTTGATTCCTGTAAAGCCGTACTGTTGACTAGTATTTTTTCCGTGTCCCTGTACGTACAGTCGGCGGCAAAAGTCCTGTCGCCTCACTTGCTTCACCAAGCCATGCGATGTTCATAGACTCGAGATTATTAAGTGCAGAAAACGTGAGTATTTTTCGAGTCCATGAATACTGCGTGTCTCGGTGAAGCAGGTGAGGCGACAGGACTTCTGCCGCCGACTGTACAGTACTGTACTGTACTGTACATACTATGGTGTACAAAAGTTCGTTTCCTCAGCCATCCACAATATAATTGAATCACTTGTGCTTTGAACGACTATCAACAGAGACTGTATGGTGAACAGTGGTTTGTTGTTCGAAACACAGGAAATTTAGTCATATTGTGGCTGGCTGAGGCAACAAACTTTTATACACCATGTATCCATGCATATACAGTTACCATAAAAGTACTGTACCGGGTGAATGAAAATGAGTCCTTTAGGGAATATTATGAACTTATAATACAGAACACAAAAGCTACAATATAACATCATTTGTCAAGACCGTTTCAATCGAAGGTGTTACATTACAATTAGACGTATGAGTGTATCCGTATACGTGTTCTATTATTGATATCATAGATGGTAATGTTGGTCTTTTCATACCTATACAATAAATAGTAGATGGCAAGTACGTATGTACAGCCAACAACAACAAAAGTGCTGTCGCCTCATCAACAAAATTATGAACCCTATAACAACAGTACACAAGGGTCACTCACTCTTCCTGTCCTGTTCCGAGGCACATGAGGTGATTCAGGAGGAGTGAGATGCAACATTGGTACAGATTCATATTGTGTCTTGGATCTGGAAGGAATTATTGACCCCGTGTGTACAGTAAGCTTCACAAGTTCGTGTCCTGAAGCACCAGAAAGGTGTGTATATATATATATATATATATATATATATATATATATATATATATATATATATATATATATATATATATATATATATATATATATATATATATATATATATATATATATATATTAATTTGCCCGTTGGATGTTGTTTGTTTTGAAAGGAATCGCTACATTTTCGCCTGGATTAACCAGAATAAAAATGGAGTTGTATTGGTTATCATTTCTGAGACATCGATAAATTTTATTGTTATTGTTTTGGTAGGTAAGTCCCCCTCTTGTTATATACCTTGTCCCCCCCCCCCATCCCCTTCCATCCTCCAGGCCCCGTTGTAACCCCCATCCACCCTCTCATCCGTCCCTCCTCATCCCTTCCCTTTCTTATCTATCATCCTATTGTGTGTGTGTATGTGTGTGTACAGAGCGATAGAAGAGAGAGACGGTCATAGGGAGAATATGTGTATGCGTGTGTGTGTAGTCAGAGCATTATAAGAGAGAGACGATCATAGGAAGAATAGTGTGTGTGTGTAGTAGTAGTAGCAGTAGTAGTAAACTCAGCCAGAGAGAGAGAGAGAGAGAGAGAGAGAGAGAGAGAGAGAGAGAGAGAGAGAGAGAGAGAGAGAGAGAGAGAGAGAGAGAGAGAGAGAGAGAGAGAGAGAGAGAGAGAGTGAGTGTGTGTGTGTGTACAGAGCGATAGAAGAAAGAAAGAGATGGTCATAGGAAGAATAGTGTGTGTGTGTGTGTGTGTGTGTAGTGAAGTTAACTCAGCCAAGTGTTCTTATCACAGAACACAGAGCCTCGTTGACAAAGTTAACTGTGCTTTTAACGTGGCAGGGAGGGTAATGTTCAGTGGGATGGGTCGAGGGGGGGGGGATAGGTGGAGTGGGGTGGGGGTTGGGGTGGGGGGGGGAATGTGGTAGCTAATGGTGGGAGTCGTCGTAGTAGGTGGTGGTGGTGGTGGTGGTAGTAATGGTAGGCCTAGTAGGTGGGTGGTAGTGGTAAAATTTGTAGTGTTGGTGATAGTAATGGTAGTGGTGGTTATCATTGAAGTAGTAGTAGTGGTGGTGGTGGTGGTGGTCGTGACGATGACAGTGGTGGTGGTGGAAGTAGGTGGGTGGTAGTTGTAAAAGAAGTAGTAGTAGTAGTAGTAGTAGTAAGGGTAGACAGGAAGGAGGTGTAATTTAACTTAAGGGGGTGCGGGAGTGGGAGACAGGCTTGGGGGGGACTGGGTGGGTGCTGGAATAGGGGGACAGGCTTGGGGGGGGGGTAGAAAGCCTGTCCTTTATTCCCGTACCCTCCTAACCCCCCCCCCCCTCCAGCCTGTCCTCCTACTCCTGCACCCCCCCCCAAACCCCCTTCACCCCCCCCCAAGCCTGATCCCCTATTCCCGCACCCCCTTAAGGAATAGAAATATAGTATTAAAAGTAGATAAGTAGTATTAGTATGGTTGGATGTCATAGTTACAGAGTTGGACCTACTGACCTTCAATTCCTGGACCCCACATTAATAAACACAGGGTGGAGGTATTTTTTTTTTTTTTTAGTTAAATAAATAAATAAATAAAAAATAAAAGTAGTAGTAGTAGTAGTAGTAGTAGTGGAGATGGTAGTGGTGGTGGTGGTGGTGATAGTGGTTGTTTTGATGGGAGATGTTGTAGAAGTGAATGCATTAGTTGTGGTGATCTATTTAATACCAACGTGTGTTTATCAGAGTAAGAGCATCACTTCAGTTCGTCGTATCTGACCTCACCTCACCTCACCTCACCTTTACTTCCTGGTTCCCGGTGTGTGTGTGTGTGTGTGTACAGAGCAATAGAAAATAAATTGATGATCATAGGGAGGGGGAAAATATGCGAGCAAGTGTGTGTGTGTGTGTGTGTGTGTGTGTTATGGCTGGTCACTTTTATGTATGTATGCACACGTCACGTCACAGCGAACCATATATATACCAATTTTATCTATAGTTATCTAATCATCTATTTATATATATACGTATATTTTGCAGGTTTAGATATATCCCCATTGACACAGTAGTATTGAAACACCATATCGATACACATGCCAATAATATCACACTAATACAACGTAACGTCAACAAACCAAAAATAATTATGGTGTGCCAAAAACAGAAGCGATATGCCTACCTCTGTTTCCTATATTCAAACCATTACGTTTTTATATTGTTTCTCCTTTGCTTACTCTTCCTCTATCCTCAACCTTTTTTTTTCATCTTTTCTACTTTATTATTTATTGTTGTTGTTGTTGTTGTTTTTATGGCATCGTGTATAATAACTCATAAATACAACTGTACTTAATGTGTGGTGGGAATGAAGGCCTTATGAAAACAATGAAATAAAACAGAATTAAAATAATGCTGTTTAACTGTGTGTGGTCTGGGTCAAGTTGGTGTGTGTGTGTGGTTAGACGTTGTTGGCAGTAATTCTAATCAGCCGTCCACTGACAAACTGCAAATGGTAACTATTCAGAATAACATCCTCAATTATGTCAGACTGTACGATGCATTATTTTAAAGAGAACTGTGGGAATTACTGTACGCACATACTCATAAATTTACGACTCCATAAACAATGTATATAAAAGCAGATTGAGCAAAATGAAAATGCCAATTGGATAAATGTATAAATATGACTATCCATTTTATTCTACCAAAGCTCAATCATAATTCAGTAATGGATATATAGTATTCGTATGAGTACAGGAAAAAAGACTGTAAACTCTTTCCCTGTATATAACACAAACCTATCCTATTTATTACACCACACCCATGTTAAGTAGAAACTAAAGTGCTTCTATTTATGTAAGTATTTGTATTTACTGTATATATTTATTGTTTGCAAATCATACCTTCAAACCAATAGTTTTTTTCTATATTAGTGAAGTTTAACAAGTGGTCTATTTATTTGTTGGCAGGAGAACGTCTGTACGATACTCAATTTTCACGCCATTAGGAAAAGATGTTATGGTGATTCTGTACAATACATTACACACCACATGTAGTAATAACATAGTGAGAGGGGGATGTGTGTGTGTGTGTGTGTGTGTGTGTGTGTGTGTGTACAGTCGTGCTAGGAAGTGTTGTCATACTTTTCATTAACTTTCGTGCAAAATAGATATCTATGTTAAATCATATCATGTTTAACCATTAAATGCTTAGTAAATCTGACTATCTGAGGTGCACAACAGTATACTATGAATGCTTCTACAGCGTGTTATAATATATAATCTATGGTTAATGTCAGCGATCACGGTGGAGGAATACACAGTTTGAGTCAGCGTCCCTCCCTTCCTCTCCTACACTCCTTTCATACGTCATACGGTACTACTTCCATCCGTTTATATATAATTTACAGTCAATATTGTCCTTTCATAGGGTTTAACTTATTGCTTTTTAACCGTTAATTTAATCTCTGATACAATATTGTTATTCTCCTTTTACCATAAGGAAATAATAAGGTTTACTTTAATAACTTTCAAAACATAATTTGCTCCGCATTTGTATTTTCCATTTCAGTAAACAGGAACTTAATATTTTATTAATTAAGATTCGTAACTTATTATCGTACATCGTAACTACCAACTTTTCTCATATACTACAATTGGTCATGGATAGATTTTCATATTTATTTTTGTGCTTTGATTTGAACAACAAGCAACATCTTACGAAATAAAAATGAATACAAATACTGTTTCCTGACCAAAAGTCCCTTAATTTTGTAACAATACTTAATTACACGACAGTACACGTCAGAAAGAACCACACAATATATAAGTTAATTCATATAGGTATACTTTGTAAATATAGATATATCCTCATCAACATTTGCAAATATAGATATATGCTCATCAACATTGCATTGGAACGCGATATTTATGCACATGCCAATTGTATCACACTAATAATACAACCACAACGTCAACACACCAAAATATGATAGACCAAAATTGACATACTCACGGCATTACATACATACAAATTCACTTATCAATAAACAATGTATATAAAAAAGAATTGGTAACTGAATATGCATACAGAAAGCTATTAATTATATATATACCAGCATGTGTTTGGACCACTGGGATTATGATGCCCAGGTCAGGGGAGGTTAGGTGAGGTGAGGCTGGAATGTGACTGTGTTTGTGTGTGTGTGAGAGAGAGAGAGAGAATCATCGGAAATAATCTGTAATATTCATAATAACCTGAAATGCAGAATCAGAAATTTATTTCCATTATTAAAATGGTTATTCTTTACATGGGTCTTAAACACTATAGCTAAAATATTATGAAATTAAAATACGCTAAATGAAGTAGAAACCTAAAATCTAGTTTAAAACAAATAGCAGAACAATAAAAGATAATTAAAACAATGTGCAGATAAAATAATAAAGCAATAAAACTTGGTAAAATCACGTATGTAATTGAAGAGCAAGAAAAAATCATCGCCCGACATGGAAGATTCTGGAAACACGAGGGAAAACCAGGTGAAAAAAAATTGAGGCTCTCGAGAAATGACAGGCGTCAGGTAAGAAAGGAAGGGATAGTCTGACACACCTCACCTTGCCCGACCCCTGACATCCTATTGGCCCGCGTACCTGACCTTGCCCCAACCCCCCCTTCCCTTTTCTGCAATAAAAGGCGCAAATTCTGGCGTTCGCAGTTAGTTGTACTAGTGACGCTGAAGTGATTGGATACTCCTCAGTGTACTCCTTCACTTGCCTTAGCCACAGAAGATCAAGCAGTGAAAGTCGACCAGCATCTCTCTACAGTCAAGTGTCAGCTGAGACGACCAAAAGAAAAACCCACAACAATGTACAACCCAGGCTTCGACGATTCTGAGTCCTCCGTCAACACCACCACAGAAAAGAAGTCTACGATGATTGGTGCTACCGCTGTTCCTTCAACCTCAGGGCAACCAACACCGCCACAAACTTCAACAACCTTCAGAGCAAATGTTTCTACTACTACAACTACTACTGCTGCTGTTACTTCGTCCACCTATTCAGCGGCTGACTACTACTGCCACGAGGGCCTCACCATCACGAAGAATATCATCAGGTTTAAGAACGTCAAGATCATCACCAACAACACCTATATGAGCAACAACGAGACCACCAGGACTGACATTAAGGCCCACAACAACGCCGAGGACACCCAAGCCCAGAATTCAACAGGTCAGTCATTATTTATTTATTTCCAATATATCTTAGAAGCCTTTGGTCCATGGAGATGTGTTCTGGTTAATTTACAACCGTCTGGCATTGGTCCAAATATTTATATTTATGGTGAATGAGGCATTTGTTTAAGTTTGGGTAGAGTGCAGATGTTTGGTGATTGGCTACAATTGCTCGCCTCTCTGGTTTGATTGTGAACTTTGAGATTATGGGGGAAGTACATTGTTGGTGTACAATTGAGCACTTTCTTAATTTCCAAAGTATGCCAGTAAACGGTACCAGATAAACAAAATAACTGAATGTGAAAGATTAATGGAATCAGTTACTTCAGATTCACAAACATTAAACGTTAGTCATTGTAAATTATAATATACTATTGCTATATTCTGTTTGACCATGGAAATACAACTGTGTGAGGTTACTTTAAGACTTCAACTACTACTGACACATCCACACCTATTCTCCCTATCTTTGGTCTAGGCTTCGTTTCAATAGTGGTGTTACTTGTTCATAGTAATTTACAATCTTTCTAAATGTTTTTGCATTTATTTCTTTTGAATGTTGGTTCTATACTCTATGTTCTAATTTCGCAACTTTTTTTCCTTTGATCCAGGACACCGGAGGAAGTTGTTTGGGAAGAAGCCAGTGTTTAAGGTGGGTGATACTGTCATCAACTCCACCACTCCTCTGTCTATTCCACGCTCCACCAGCCCTCCTCACTGCACATCCACACCTCACCAGGACCACATCAAACTCAACCTGGGCACATCCACATCTCACCAAAACTTGGGCAGCACCCGTACCACCACCACCCACAAACACGCCGCGGCCTGGTCCTCTCAGATGGCTAAGTTGCGACACACTTCCGAGATTGCCCAGCACGCCGCCCGAGCAGAGAAGATGGCCGAGGAACGCAGGAGGGAAAAATTGACCACCATATTGCATCTGGACCGAACCATTGAAAAGACCCGCCACGCCTTCCACGTCACCAAGAGGTTCCTGTACCCACGACGTCTTCTGAAGTACTTTAGGAAGAAGAGGATCATGGCACAGTGGGAGAAGCTGCAGGAGTCCCGTCGCAGCCTGGACTCCCTCAGCGTGAAAGAGCTTGTTGATCTCAAGTTCATGCTCGAGGAGAGACTGAGGAGCTTCGAGGAGTCCAGCTCCAGTGTGACGTCATCACAGCCTTCAACTCAGAGTCTCTAGGAGCTGGAGTAACACCGTCACCAGATAAACTATTAGCATACATGTATACAACACATACTGTAATGGGGCAATGTTAGTTTGTTTGGAAATCAGGAATTCGTCCACCGTAAAAAGTCATTATTCTTCAGCCATTTTTAATAAATTATAGCATTGTATAGAAAAGAAACAGAGAAGGATAGAGGTTACTCATGTTTCATGTCTGTAATAATTACATTTCTGTCCTGTATTACTGTATGTAATTGTACTACTTATTTGTAATTAAAGAGAGAAAATAGACCTTGTGGTTTCCTTTACTACTTTTCCCTTGGCTACATGGAATGAGGTTCTTAATATATAGATACATCCTCATCAACATTTGCAAATATAGATACATCCTCATCAACATTGCATTGGAACGCGATATTTATGCACATGCCAATTGTATCACACTAATAATACAACCACAACGTCAACACACCAAAATATGATAGACCAAAATTGACATACTCACGGCATTACATACATACAAATTCACTTATCAATAAACAATGTATATAAAAAGAATTGGTAACTGAATATGCATACAGAAAGCTATTAATTATATATGTACCAGCATGTGTTTGGACCACTGGGATTATGATGCCCAGGTCAGGGGAGGTTAGGTGAGGTGAGGCTGGAATGTGACTGTGTTTGTGTGTGTGTGTGAGAGAGAGAGAGAATCATCGGAAATAATCTGTAATATTCATAATAACCTGAAATGCAGAATCAGAAATTTATTTCCATTATTAAAATGGTTATTCTTTACATGGGTCTTAAACACTATAGCTAAAACATTATGATATTAAAATACGCTAAATCAAGCAATGAAGTAGAAACCTAAAATCTAGTTATAAAACAAATAGAAGAACAATAAAAGATAATTAAACAATGTGCAGATAAAGCTTAGAGAAAACACTAAAAATTAAATAATAATATAAAATAATGAAGCAATAAAACTAGGTAAAATCACGTAGGTAATTGAAGAGCAAGAAAAAAACATCGCCCGACATAGAAGATTCTGGAAACACGATGGAAAACCAGGTGAAAAAAAAATTGAGGCTCTCGAGAAATGATAGGCGTCAGGTAAGAAAGGAAGGGATAAACTGACACACCTCACCTTGCCCGACCCCTGACATCCTATTGGCCCACGTACCTGACCTTGCCCGACCCCTGACATCCTATTGGCCCGCGTACCTGACCTTCCCCCAACCCCCCCTTTCCTTCTCTGCAATAAAAGGCGCAAATTCTGGCCTTCGCAGTTAGTTGTACTGGTGACTCTGAAGTGATTGGACGCTCCTCAGTGTACTCCTTCACTTGCCTTAGCCACAGAAGATCAAGCAGTGAAAGTCGACCACCATCTCTCTACAGTCAAGTGTCAGCTGAGAAGACCAAACGGAAATTTCACCACAATGTACAACCCAGGCTTTGACGATTCTGAGTCCACCAACAACACCACTACAGAAAGGAAGTCTACGATGCTTGGTGCTACCGCTGTTCCTTCAACCTCAGGGCAACCAACACCGCCACAAACGTCAACCTTCAGAGCTAGTGTTTCTACCACTACAACAACTACTGCTGCTGCTGCTGTTACTTCGTCCACCTATTCAGCGGCTGACTACTACTGCCACGAGGGCCTCACCATCACGAAGAATATCATCAGGTTTAAGAACGTCAAGATCATCACCAACAACACCTATATGAGCAACAACGAGACCACCAGGCCTGACATTAAGGCCCACAACAACGCCGAGGAAACCCACGCCCAGAATTCAACAGGTCAGTCATTATTTATTTATTTCCAATATATCTTAGAAGCCTTTGGTCTATGGAGATGTGTTCTGGTTAATTTACAACCGTCTGGCATTGGTCCAAGTATTTATATATATGGTGAATGAGGCATATGTTTAAGTTTTGGTAGAGTCCAGATGTTTGGTGACTGGCTACAGTTGCTCGCCTCTCTGGTTTGATTGTGAACTTTGAGATTATGGGGGAAGTACATTGTTGGTGTACAATTGAGCACTTTCTTAATTTCCAAAGTATGCCAGTAAACGGTACCAGATAAACAAAATAACTGAATGTGAAAGATTAATGGAATCAGTTACTTCAGATTCACAAACATTAAACGTTAGTCATTGTAAATTAGATGCTATTGCTATATTCTGTTTGACCATGGAAATACCACTGTTGGAGGTTACTTTAAGACTTCAACTACTACTGACACATCCACATCTATTCTCCTGATCTTTGGTCTAGGCTTCGTTTCCATAGTGGTGTTACTTGTTCATAGCAATTTACAATCTTTCTAAATGTTTTTGCATTTATTTCTTTTGAATGTTTGTTCTATACTCTATGTTCTAATTTCGCAACTTTTTTCCTTTGATCCAGGACACCGGAGGAAGTTGTTTGGGAAGAAGCCAGTGTTTAAGGTGGGTGATACTGTCATCAACTCCACCACTCCTCTGTCTATTCCACGCTCCACCACCCCTCCTCACTCCACATCCAAATATCACCAGAACTTGGGCAGCACCCATACCACCACCACCCACAAACACGCCGCGGCCTGGTCCTCTCAGATGGCTAAGTTGCGACACACTTCCGAGATTGCCCAGCACGCCGCCCGAGCAGAGAAGATGGCCGAGGAACGCAGGAGGGAAAAATTGACCACCATATTGCATCTGGACCGAACCATTGAAAAGACCCGCCACGCCTTCCACGTCACCAAGAGGTTCCTGTACCCACGACGTCTTCTGAAGTACTTTAGGAAGAAGAGGATCATGGCACAGTGGGAGAGGCTGCAGGAGTCCCGTCGCAGCCTCGACTCCCTCAGCGTGAAAGAGCTTGTTAATCTCAAGTTCATGCTCGAGGAGAGACTGAGGAGCTTCGAGGAGTCCAGCTCCAGTGTGACGTCATCACAGCCTTCAACTCAGAGTCTCTAGGAGCTGAAGTAACACCGTCACCAGATAAACTATTACCATACATGTATACAACACATACTGTAATGGGGCAATGTTAGTTTGTTTGGAAATCAGGAATTCGTCCATCGTAAAAAGTCATTATTCTTCAGCCATTTTTAATAAATTATAGCATTGTATAGAAAAGAAACAGAGAAGGATAGAGGTTACTCATGTTTCATGTCTGTAATAATTACATTTCTGTCCTGTATTACTGTATGTAATTGTACTACTTATTTGTAATTAAAGAAATAATATTAGACCTTGTGGTTTCCTTTAGTACTTTTCCCTTGGCTACATGGAATGAGGTTCATAATATATAGATACATCCTCATCAACATTTGCAAATATAGATACATCCTCATCAACATTTGCAAATATAGATGCATCCTCATCAACATTTGCAAATATAGATATATGCTCATCAACATTGCATTGGAACGCGATATTTATGCACATGCCAATTGTATCACACTAATAATACAACCACAACGTCAACACACCAAAATATGATAGACCAAAATTGACATACTCACGGCATTACATACATACAAATTCACTTATCAATAAACAATGTATATAAAAAAGAATTGGTAACTGAATATGCATACAGAAAGCTATTAATTATATATATACCAGCATGTGTTCGGACCACGGGGATTATGATGCCCAGGTCAGGGGAAGGGAGGTTAGGTGAGGTGAGGTTGGAATGTGACTGTGTGTATGAGAGAGAGAGAGGGAATCAGAATCATAATCTTTATTCCACCAAAGGTGGGTATTAAGTACATTGAGTTGACATAATATTGATGGTATACAAATATTAAAACTATTAAGAGTATTAAAATAGTAAAATAATAATAATTTAAAGTATAAAACAATAGTAGGAGAGAGAGAATCATCGGAAATAATCTGTAATATTCATAATAACGTTAAATGCAGGTAATTGAAGAACAAGAAAAAACATCGCCCGACATGGAAGATTCTGGAAACACGAGGGAATACCAGGTGAAAAAAAATTGAGGCTCTAGAGAAATGATAGGCGTCATGTAAGAAAGGAAGGGATAGACTGACACACCTCACCTTGCCCGACCCCTGACATCCTATTGGCCCGCGTACCTGACCTTGCCCGACCCCTGACATCCTATTGGCCCGTGTACCTGACCTTCCCCCATCCCCCCTTTACCTTCTCTGTAATAAAAGGCGCAAATTCTGGCCTTCGCAGTTAGTTGTACTGGTGACGCTGAAGTGATTGGATGCTCATAAGTGTACACTCCTTCACTTGCCTTAGCCACAGAAGATCAAGCAGTGAAAGTCGACCAGCATCTCTCTACAGTCAAGTGTCAGCTGAGACGACCAAAAGAAAAACCCACAACAATGTACAACCCAGGCTTTGACGATTCTGAGTCCTCCGTCAACACCACCACAGAAAGGAAGTCTACGATGCTTGGTGCTACCGCTGTTCCTTCAACCTCAGGGCAACCAACACCGCCACAAACTTCAACAACCTTCAGAGATACTACTACTGCTGCTGTTACTTCGTCCACCTATTCAGCGGCTGACTACTACTGCCACGAGGGCCTCACCATCACGAAGAATATCATCAGGTTTAAGAACGTCAAGATCATCACCAACAACACCTATATGAGCAACAACGAGACCACCAGGACTGACATTAAGACCCACAACAACGCCGAGGAAACCCAAGCCCAGAATTCAACAGGTCAGTCATTATTTATTTATTTCCAATATATCTTAGAAGCCTTTGGTCTATGGAGATGTGTTCTGGTTAATTTACAACCGTCTGGCATTGGTCCAAGTATTTATATATATGGTGAATGAGGCATATGTTTAAGTTTTGGTAGAGTGCAGATGTTTGGTGATTGGCTACAGTTGCTCGCCTCTCTGGTTTGATTGTGAACTTTGAGATTATGGGGGAAGTACATTGTTGGTGTACATTTGAGCACTTTCTTAACTTCCAAAGTATGCCAGAAAACGGGACCAGATTAATAAAAATAACTGAATGTGAAAGATTAAAGGAATCAGTTACTTCAGATTCACAAACATTAAACGTTAGTCATTGTAAATTTGATGCTATTGCTATATTCTGTTTGACCATGGAAATACCACTGTTGGAGGTTACTTTAAGACTTCAACTACTACTGACACATCCACACCTATTCTCCCTATCGTTAATCTAGGCTTCGTTTCCATAGTGGTGTTACTTGTTCATAGTAATTTACAATCTTTCTAAATGTTTTTGCATTTATTTCTTTTGAATGTTTGTTCTATACTCTATGTTCTAATTTCGCAACTTTTTTCCTTTGATCCAGGACACCGGAGGAAGTTGTTTGGGAAGAAGCCAGTGTTTAAGGTGGGTGATACTGTCATCAACTCCACCACACCTCTGTCTATTCCACGCTCCACTACCCCTCCTTACTGCACATCCACACCTCACAAGGACCACATCAAACTCAACCCGTGCACATCCACATCTCACCAAAACTTGGGCAGCACCCGTACCACCACCACCCACAAACACGCCGCGGCCTGGTCCTCTCAGATGGCTAAGTTGCGACACACTTCCGAGATTGCCCAGCACGCCACCCGAGCAGAGAAGTTGGCCGAGGAACGCAGGAGGGAAAAATTGACCACCATATTGCATCTGGACCAAACCATTGAAAAGACCCGCCACGCCTTCCACGTCACCAAGAGGTTCCTGTACCCACGACGTCTTCTGAAGTACTTTAGGAAGAAGAGGATCATGGCACAGTGGGAGAGGCTGCAGGAGTCCCGTCGCAGCCTCGACTCCCTCAGCGTGAAAGAGCTTGTTAATCTCAAGTTCATGCTCGAGGAGAGACTAAGGAGCTTCGAGGAGTCCAGCTCCAGTGTGACGTCATCAGTGCCATCAACTCAGAGTCTCTAGGAGCTGAAGTAACACCGTCACCAGATAAACTATTACCATACATGTATACAACACCTACTGTAATGGGGCAATGTTAGTTTGTTTGGAAATCAGGAATTCGTCCACCGTAAAAAGTCATTATTCTTCAGCCATTTTTAATAAATTATAGTATTGTAGAGAAAAGATAAAGTGAAGGATAGAGGTTACTCATGTTTCATGTCTGTAATAATTACATTTCTTTCCTGTATTACTGTATGTAATTGTACTGCTTATTTGTAATTAAAGAGAGAAAATAGACCTTGTGGTTTCCTTTAGTACTTTTCCCTTGGCTACATGGTATGAGGTTCATAATATATAGATACATCCTCATCAACATTTGCAATATAGATACATCCTCATCAACATTGCATTGGAACGCGATATTTATGCACATGCCAATTGTATCACACTAATAATACAACCACAACGTCAACACACCAAAATATGATAGACCAAAATTGACATACTCACGGCATTACATACATACAAATTCACTTATCAATAAACAATGTATATAAAAAAGAATTGGTAACTGAAAACGCTAACTGAATATGCATACAGAAAGCTATTAATTATATATATACCAGCATGTGTTTGGACCACGGGGATTATGATGCCCAGGTCAGGGGAGGTGAGGTGAGGTGAGGCTGGAATGTGACTGTGTGTGTGACAGAGAGAGAGAGAGAATCATCGGAAATAATCTGTAATATTCATAATAACCCTAAAATGCAGAATCAGAATCAGAAATATATTTCCATTATTAAAATGGCTATTCTTTACATGGGTCTTAAACACTATAGCTAAAACATTATGAAATTAAAACACGCTAAATCTAGCAATGAAGTAGAAACCTAAAATCTAGTTATAAAACAAATAGTAGAACAATAAAAGATAATTAAAACAATGTGCAGATAAACCTTAGAGAAAACACTAAAAATTAAATAATAATATAAAATAATAAAGCAATAAAACTAGGTAAAATCAAGTAGGTAATTGAAGAGCAAGAAAAAAATATCGCCCGACATGGAAAATTCTGGAAACACGAGGGAAAACCAGGTGAAAAAAAAACTGAGGCTCTCGAGAAACGACAGGCGTCAGGTAAGAAAGGAAGGGATAGGCTGACACACCTCACCTTGCCCGACCCCTGACATCCTATTGGCTTTCGTACCTGACCTTCCTCGACCCCTGACATCCTATTGGCCCGCGTACCTGACCTTCCCCCAATCCCCCTTCCCTTTTCTGCAATAAAAGGCGCAAATTCTGGCCTTCGCAGTTAGTTGTACTGGTGACTCTGAAGTGATTGGATGCTCATAAGTGTACTCCTTCACTTGCCTTAGCCACAGAAGATCAAGTAGTGAAAATCGACCAGCATCTCTCTACAGTCAAGTGTCAGCTGAGACGACCAAACAAAAAACCCACCACAATGTACAACCCAGGCTTTGACGATTCTGAGTCCACCAACAACACCACTACAGAAAGGAAGTCTACGATGCTTGGTGCTACCGCTGTTCCTTCAACCTCAGGGCAACCAACACCGCCACAAACGTCAACCTTCAAAGCTAGTGTTTCTACTACTACAACAACTACTGCTACTGCTGCTGTTACTTCGTCCACCTATTCAGCGGCTGACTACTACTGCCACGAAGGCCTCACCATCACGAAGAATATCATCAGGTTTAAGAACGTCAAGATCATCACCAACAACGAGACCACCAGGCCTGACATCAAGACCCACAACAACGCCGAGGACACCCAAGCCCAGAATTCAACAGGTCAGTCATTATTTATTTATTTCCAATATATCTTAGAAGCCTTTGGTCTATGGAGATGTGTTCTGGTTAGTTTACAACCGTCTGGCATTGGTCCAAGTATTTATATATATATGGTGAATGAGGCATATGTTTAAGTTTTGGTAGAGTCCAGATGTTTGGTGATTGGCTACATTTCCTCGCTTCTCTGGTTTGATTGTGAACTTTGAGATCACGGGGGAAGTACATTGTTGGTGTACATTTGAGCACTTTCTTGGCTCTTTCAAAGTATGCCAGTAAACGGGACAAGATGGACAAAAATAACTGAATGTGAAAGATTAAAGGAATCAGTTACTTCAGGTTCACAAACATTAAACGTTAGTCATTGTAAATTATATGCTATTGCTATATTCTGTTTGACCATGGAAATACCACTGTTGGAGGTTACTTTAAGACTTCAACTACTACTGACCCATCCACACCTATTCTCCCGATCGTTAATCTAGGCTTCGTTTCCACAGTGGTGTTACTTATAATAATTTACAATCTTTCTAAAAGTTTTTGCATTTATTTCTTTTGAATGTTTGTTCTATGTTCTAATTTCGCAACTTTTTTCCTTTGTTTGGGAAGAAGCCAGTGTTTAAGGTGGGTGAGGTTGTCATCAACTCCACCACTCCTCTGTCTATTCCACGCTCCACCACCCCTCCTCACTGCACATCCACACCTCACAAGAACCACATCAAACTCAACCCGGGCACATCCACATCTCACCAGGACCACCACACTGGCACGTTCACCACCAAATCTCACCACCTCCACAATGTCAATACCAACAGCATGGGCAGCACCCGTACCAACACCACCACCACCCACAAGCACGCCGCGGCCTGGTCCTCTCAGATGGCTAAGTTGCGACACACTTCCGAGATTGCCCAGCACGCCGCCCGAGCAGAGAAGATGGCCGAGGAACGCAGGACGGAAAAATTGACCACCATATTGCATCTGGACCGAACCATTGAAAAGACCCGCCACGCCTTCCACGTCACCAAGAGGTTCCTGTACCCACGACGTCTTCTGAAGTACTTTAGGAAGAAGAGGATCATGGCACAGTGGGAGAGGCTGCAGGAGTCCCGTCGCAGCCTCGACTCCCTCAGCGTGAAAGAGCTTGTTAATCTCAAGTTCATGCTCGAGGAGAGACTGAGGAGCTTCGAGGAGTCCAGCTCCAGTGTGACGTCATCAGTGCCTTCAACTCAGAGTCTCTAGGAGCTGGAGTAACACCGTCACCAGATAAACTATTACCATATATGTATACAACACATACTGTAATGGGGCAATGTTAGTTTGTTTGGAAATAAATTATAGCATTGTAGAGAAAAGAAAAAGAGAAGGATAGAGGTCACTCATGTTTCATGTCTGTAATAATTACATTTCTGTCCTGTATTACTGTATGTAATTGTACTACTTATTTGTAATAAAAGAAATAATATTAGACCTTGTGGTTTCCTTTAGTAGTTTTCCCTTGGCTACATGGTATGAGGTTCATAAAAGCTCTCTTTGTGTTTTAAGACATACAATTACAACGCAAGCAAACCGTGCGTCTAAATTCACATTTTCGTTAAAATCAAGCTTTCGCCATCCCCTTGTAAAGTTGAACGATCAGTCAGACTGCTATTACTATATATATATATATTATATTACTATATATATATATATATATATATATATATATATATATATATATATATATATATATATATATATATATATATATATATATATATATATATATATATATATATATATATATATATATATATATATATATATATATATATATATATATATATATATATATATATATATGGTCTTGTTACCAACCTGATAATCCAGTTTGACTTGGCATTCCTGCCATCCAAGGGGATGGTGAAACTTTGGATTGTAACTGTACATTATACTCACCATGATGTTCCCAATTTCTTGAAGATGTACTGACTGGGTCACTTACCTGAAAAGAAAGTAATATTGTTACATTGGGAACCAACGCTAATCTCAGACAGTCATTGGAGTGATAGAAAGAAATTAGTACATTACAATGTGCTGCTGCAGACTTAAGGACAGACTCTTGTTAGTGACGATTCCTCCAAACAATACCAGGAAACAAATCAACACAGTTTCTAAAAAGGTATTTGTTTCGTGGCGTCATTTGGAGGAATCTGTAGCCCACCAGTTTATCGTCAAGAGTGTGTCCACTTAATGCTGTAATTAATTAACTTTTTAATCAATAACAAATGGAAAAATTAATTGGATGAAAGTTGTATTTGGCAAAGCAATTTCCCCCATACAATTATGCAAATGGGTAGGTAGCCTGGTTCAAAATATACGTAAATCGGCAACTGCAATTAGGTTTGATTGCAATGGGCAACCCAGAAAAAGTTTTGTCATGCTTGCAACTCACGCTTACTACGAATCATACTCCTTCCAACGTAATGTGTCAAGGTATCTACAATGAAATAGACTTTTGGTCCTCTTCAACTCCATTTTCATTTCACAGGTCAGAAAATTAAATACTCTGGTTTCTTCCTGGACACATTACATTTAATGGGTTGTACAAACTATTCCAGGCAACAAGCTAGCAATAATTTTGTTAGCCTGGTCCTGTTTCCTGGCCTCCTTTGATGGAAACAAGGTAATCTAAGGCACATACGAATTGCTTAAAGAAGCATTATATAAATAGATAAGTTGATGACGACAGAGTATTTGAGAGTAATCTTGCACTAGGGAGTTGGACAAAAAAGTTCAGAATCATCTAAGCGTTGAGTATTGTATAACGTAAGATATGCCAGGCGTCTGTTTTGCTAAGCAATGTTTGCCAACCTCTCCCTCTCCTACTGTCAATTTTGTTCCCACTTTTGGTTGAGGTCCTTTCTGATTCTACGAAACTGGAGTAGATCCAGAGGAACAAATTACTCCTGGTCTAGCATTTTGGCTTCACAGAATTCGTTCAATGCACTGGCCAGTTCTGTACGTAATTGGTTAGGTTCCTGCTGGTCACATCCATTATGACCCACTCACACCACGTCTCACCTACTCGTTGGTAATAATCTTAGTGCTGGGTTTGCCCTTAAAATCCTCAATCCTTCCGGCTTAAAGAAAACGGAATAGATTTTAATGGGATCAATAAGAGGGAGAGGAAAGTAGCAGAAGCCAGTACACATTATTAGAGACAGAGAGAGGAAGGGATAAACTGTACAAATCCTGAAGAAGATTCCCTCCTGTCCTTCCACCATTAACCTGTGATAACTCTACCATGCACACACACACACACACCAGCTGCTGCCTCCCATCCCCCCTGCCTCACACCATCACCACGAGGAACCAACCACAGCTGTCACAGGGGAAGGAGGGAGGGGGAGGGAAGGAAGGAAGTTACCCGGATCGATTATTACATCAAGGTTATTATATCCCCGCTTGGCAACTTCCGCTGGGGGGTTGCCTTTTGTGTATTTTTTTTTACTACATAATAATGATAAACTAATACTAATAATAAACACAGTGGATAGCGTAATGGATTGAGTATCAAATGGGCTTCAGACGTCTGTATATATTTTTTCGAGGTCGATCCGATGGTTCTCTCATTTCAAAGCATTCTGGCTACACTGACACGTTAACACAGTGCCCAATACATCGTCACCAATCCATAACAAAGTATTGATCCTGACCACCATACTATATTAGGACACCTCACCCACCACCATCATGACCACAACTTCATCATCTTAAGGTCGTTATAGGAGAACACATTTGCCCTTCCCTCACTCCCTACCTTCCTTCCTTCCTTCCTTCATCGAATCTATAACACAAGGTTTACTGATGGTTGGCTGGGGTGACTGTCTGCCTGCCTGCCTACCTGCCTTGGACGGGAACCATTATACCACCACAGGGCCAATCCATCTTACCCTTTAGGCTACTATGAATTATTACCTATAAAATTTGCGGCGCTCGTAATTTTCTATCCACCTTTGCACGGCTATAAGGTTTGAGACAAGGGAGCTAAAATTTGTATTGGTACTTACACTGGAAGTCAATAGTTTTGTCTTGATCTGCCAGGACCGGTATTCACAAAACATCTTAGAGTTTGGACTTGTTCGTATCTTTGTAATACTGACTTCGCCACAATGTTTCAGGTTCATTTCGAAGCAGTGAATGGTTTTGCTATTCTATTTGTATGAGGTGTTGTTATGATTTCGAAGCAGTGTCGGGTACTATGGGTCCTCGCCATGAATAAACGCTTACGAATAAAATTGAAAGTTAAGAGTGAACTTTGTTTTTGTTGTGATTACTGGCCCAGGTGAGACACAGCATGAATCTATCTCTACCAACTTCACCTCCCTATACAACCGAAACACCGCTATCCGAACCACTGTTGGTAGGTATTCATATTCTGCCTTGGATCAGGACACAACTATTGACCACTAGTGTATGTATGTATAGATTCTTTCCTCATTGGGGTGACTTTAGTAACCATTTGACTACCTTTCTCTAATAGTGAGCTGTATAATTTTCGTATAAATTAATCAAGAAGCAGCTTCTAACTTCCAGCAAACACACACACACACAAATTAAAACAATAAAATCATAGCAGTACATGAAAACAATGGTGAGATATCAGTATGAGTCATCCCTGAGTGGAAAGAAATGATTGTCCGACATAGTACAGTACCTTGGTAGTGACTGGGTACAGAAACACAGTGGCCCACATCACGTCACACCAACCAACCCATACTTACTCTTGACTCACCTACTTTTTATATACCCTCACTTGATGATACATGATTTATACACGTCACTTTCCTTACTCCCAAGAATTCTCCCTTACTCCGACTCCCCCATATACTAAAAAAAAAAAATTACTGCCTCAACGTAACTCTGACACCTCTAGCGTATTCCAACTGACCTACTTAATTAAGGGAGTATATAGGACAATTTTGTTAGTGGTAAATCTGGAGCAAATGATTCCTCCAAACTATTCCAGGCAACAGGGCATTATTATATTTATTCATTGGTCCTGTTTCCTGGCATACTTTGGAGGAATCAAGGCGCTCCAATGTACCAAAAGTGTACTATCTATCCCCTTAATTAATTTACTCCTCCCCCATCCTTACTCCACAAATCCCCTTTTACTGTACTCCAAAAATTCCATCTTTACTCCGACCCTTTCATTTACTCCGGCAGAAACTCTACCTTTGTACTCCATTCTACCAATTCCTGTGTAGCCTATACCGTAACACTTCACTTCACTTCACTTCACTTCACTTCAGCATCCTAACCCCCTTCCCCTCCCCATTCCCTTACCTCCCCCCTGCTGTCTCCAACTCTTCCCTCTCCTCTCCAATTTCCTCTCCCCCCACTTTTCCCCTTCCCCCAATCCAATTCCCTCTCCCCTCCCACTCTCCTATTCCCTCCCCCCTATCCAATTCCCTCCCCACCCCTCTCTGCAATTCTCTCCTCCCCCCTCTCTACCTACACCCCCCCCTTCCCCCCCCCCCAGGCAGTTAGGCTGAGGGAGTTCGTGGAATCATTGTATCCGGTCAATACTGGATTGTGAGGGTCGGTTGGTCCAGTGGCACCTACATATATATAACACACATACATACATACACACACATCAAACACATATACATTCACACATATCAAACACACATGCATACACACACATCAAGCACACATGCACACATATACACACATCAAACACACATGCATACACACACAACAAACACACATGCTTACATAGACACACACATATATACATACACATAACCTTTTCTGCAAGAGTTTTGAAAAACAAAATATTATTGGAAAAAATCGTACGACAGAAAGAAATGAGAATTTTGAGAGTTAAATCTATTCCAAAAGTAAATTAAAGTTTTCTTTTAATGAAAGAAAATGAAGCGAATTATGCAAGAGGACAGCCATTTTACAAGATAACGAACATTGTACATTGCAACGCGATGAACAATTTACAAGATAAAATTGTTCAATGGGGAGAATATTTCGCATGATTATGAGCATTTTGCACAACAAAAAATTGCAATAAAAATAAAATTTTGCGCGACTGAAAAATTCGGAAAGTGAAAGGATGGTATTTTGTTTGTTAAAAATCACCACATTCATTCACACACACACATTCTCTCTCTCTCTCTCTCTCTCTCTCTCTCTCTCTCTCTCTCTCTCTCTCTCTCTCTCTCTCTCTTTCACACACACACACAAAACAAGTCTCTCCTCTCTCTCTCTCTCTCTCTCTCTCTCTCTCTCTCTCTCTCTCTCTCTCTCTCTCTCTCTCTCTCTCTCTCTCTCTCTCTCTCTCTCTCTCTCTCTTTCTCTCTCTCTCTCTCTCTCTCACACACACACACACACACACACACACACACACACACACACACACAAAACAACTACTTTAGTCAACCATCCGTTTAACTTGATACCCACCAGATCCCATCCGCCTCAAATTGGCTTTTCCATCGTTGGGTTTGTGTTTCCCGACGAATATCCTGTTGGGTTTGTGTGTGTGTGTGTTAGAGAGAAAGAGGGGGTGGGAGGGGGAGAGAAAGAGGGGGGGAGTGGGAGAAAAAAGGGGGTAGGGGGGGAGAGAAGGAAGGAGGGAAGGGGGGTGGATGGAGGTTAGTTTTAGTACAAGAGAAAATTAAAGAATGAGAGAAAATGGGAGATAGATAGGAAAATAGAGATGGGGCATGTGTGTGTGTGTAGAGAGAGAGAGAGAGAGAGAGAGAGAGAGAGAGAGAGAGAGAGAGAGAGAGAGAGAGAGAGGAGAGAGAGAGAGAGAGAGAGAGAGAGAGGCACAGATAGAAAGAGAGATAAAGATAAGAGCATGAGTGTGTAGAGTAAAAACCTTCAAGTATTTCCGAGCCACTTGAGTCGTGAGTGTGTGTGAGTGGTCCTGCTCAGAGTAATCCCCAAATGATCAACAACACGAGAGGGAAAAGGGGTGGGGGTCGGCGCTCCCTTTGCTCTATTTATTTCAGAAGGTTGGGGGGAAGCCATGTCTATACACAGCAGGGTAACTCAAGCATATGTCTATTAACCCTTGCTTTGCTTTCGTGTATATTCTCAATGATATTTTTGTTTTGATGGGAGAGAGAACCTGTTTATGACCCAATAATTATAATCAAGTGTGAAGTGCAGTGTTGATAATTCTTAGTCAATATATTCCTCCAAAGTGTAAACCATAGCAAACATTTGACCACCATTCTTTTTGTTAAACTGATCCTGTCGCCTGGCATATGTCGGAGGAATCAAGGCACTTTAATTAATGGACCAAAAGCATACTATCCCAATAATTATAACCTGTAGCCAATTTTACTCAGAGGAAACCAATTCAACTCACTACTATATATATACAAGGAAGCTGACACCTGTACTGTATAGCCTATCCAAGTCACCTTATTTGTATACAAGCCTTTGCCAGCAACAATTTTTATTCTATGTTGAGGAAGGTAATGATTAATAGCAAGAAGCCCACTCACAGAAAAAATAAAAACGAGAGAGAGAGAGAGAGAGAGAGAGAGAGAGAGAGAGAGAGAGAGAGAGAGAGAGAGAGAGAGAGAGAGTATGTGTGTGTGTGTCCATGATCAAGTGCATATTATTTCGAGATGCCTAGCCACATTGAGTTTTAAGGATCATAAAAGTGGATTCTAGATCCTGAATGGTTATCCAAGAGACAATCTGAATTTTCCCCAACTAGTGTTTACTGTGTTATAAACCCCACTATCCCAATCAACCAACCAAGCAACGGTGGCAGAATTTTTTTTTTTTTTTTTTTCAAGCCAATCAAAACCCCACAATTTCAATCAACGAGTAGAATTTTAATTTTCCCGTCAATCACAATCCAAAACTCCAACCAATCAATCAATCATCTCTGCGAAACTCCAGGACCCCAACCACCCAACCAACCAACCCACCAACTAACCAACCAACCCACCCACCAACCAACCATCCAAAAAACCCCCCAACCATCCAACCAACCAACCAACCAACCCACCCACCAACCAACCAACCCACTCACCCACCCACCAACCCACCAACCAACCCACCAATCAGCAAGCAGAGATGGACGAGCGGCCATTTTTGTATTGGTTGCCCTGGCAGCGGCCTTCAATTAAACCGGAGAGGGAAAATAATACATGAAGGATGGGATTCCCTTTGTGATTACTGTGAAATCCATCCATCAGGGCACGCTAGGTGGAGAGGGGGGGGGGGTAGGGGGATGTGGGGGTGGATAGGGATTAGGGGGAGTGGGGGTGGATAGGGAGTAGGGGTGAGGGATGGGGAAGGAGTGGGGGGAGTGGGGGTGGAGAGGGAGTAGGGGAGGGGGAGTGGTGGTGGATAGGGAGTAGGGTGAGTTGGGGTGTGGGGGTGGATAGGGAATGGAGGGAGTAGGGGGATGGGGGTGGAGAGGGAGTAGGGGGATGTGGGGTGGAGGTGGATAGGGAATGGGAATGGGGGGATGTGGGGTGGATAGGGAATGGGGGAGTGGGGGTGGATAGGGAGTAGGGGGAGTGTGGGTAGATAGGGAGTAGCGTGAGTGAGGGATGGGGGGAAGGAGTGGGGGTGATTAGGGAACAGGGCTAAGGGATGGGGGGTGGGGAGAGGGAATGAGGGTAGATATGAAATTGGAATGAGGGATAGGAGTGAAAGGGAGTGGGGGTGGATAGAGAGTAGGGGTGGATAGAGAATGGGGTGAGTGAGGGTGGATAGAGAACAGGGGTAAAAGATAGGAGGTGGAGTGAGGGAGTAGGGGTGGATAAGGAAGGGGGTAATGTGTGTTCTTCCTTGCCCTCACCTTCCCTCTCTAATTATATATGCCCAGCCTGGTCTCCATATCCTTAATTCCTGCCCACCACGTGCCCCAATTATGTGAAAGCCTGAATCTGTAGATATGATAATGGTCTCTCCCCCCCGCACACACACACACACACACACTCTCTCTCTCTCTCCTCTCTCACACACTCTCTCTCTCTCACACACACCACACACACACACACACACACACACTCTCTCTCTCTCTCTCTCTCTCTCTCTCTCTCTCTCTCTCTCTCTCTCTCTCTCTCTCTCTCACACACACACACACTTAGACTGACAACGCCCAATGTATTGCGAATTAATGTGTGTGTGTGTGTGTGAGAGAGAGAGAGAGAGAGAGAGAGACCGAGAGAGAGAGAGAGAGAGAGAGAGAGAGAGAGAGAGAGAGAGAGAGTGTGGTCGTGTGTGTGTGTGTGTGAGTGTGTGTGTGAGAGAGAGAGAGAGAGAGAGAGAGAGAGAGAGAGAGAGAGAGAGAGAGTGCGCGTGTTGTGTATGTGTGTGCCGGGGGGGGGGGGGAGGGTAGGGAGACCATTATCATATCTCAGATTCCGCTGCTATCATCCTCACAACACAACACAAGAGGAGGTAAAACAACTCCCCACAAATCTGTCTCAAGGAAAACTGATGGCACGTGATCCTTTTGTGTTTCGTGATTAAGCAATTTAGTGGAAGGTGGTGGTGGTGGTGTGGTCTCCCTCCCTCTCTTCCTCCCTCCCTCCCTCTAAAAACACTAAGCTGTATATATGATGTTCGCGTGTGCCTTCCAGCTGTGGTTTGTTTATCGGGTTTTCTACGGCTCGGTACAAAAAAGGTCGATGGATGGATGGATGGATGGATGGATGTGTGTACAGTCATGAGCTCTAATAAGTATACAGCTGTGGTTTGATGCTTTGAACAGTCCAATTTCTCCAGTGAACTAAATTCCAATGGAGATCTTCTTATTTATATATTATTTATGTACTGTCTCTAAGTACTCGTGACTGTACATTAATTAAGGTGGATAATATAACACCGAGACGGACCAATGCTCATTTCCCGCCAAAAAGTCAAATGAGGAATATTTTCTTAAATCACCACAAAGAGAAGGGTTTTAAAAATACACGACATAGGTAATCACTTCATATTTCAAGAAAACAAGCTATTTTCGCCACAAAATACAGACTCTATGTTGCAACAATAAATTTCAACTCATAATTTGTAAATATGATGCTCAAATGACTCTCTGACGATGAGAGTATAGCCTTATGTCATTAAATGTTATAAATGACTACAGAATCTCATGTACAGCCACGCCCTACAGTCCTGCAACACCTTCAAATAAAGGGTCCTAATAATACTGCGAAACTTCCATAGCTGTTGGTCTCAATTGCGCAGATAATATATTCATACAATTTCAGCGATTAGCGTATATGTTCTGAACACTACTGTATGTCAATATAAAGTACAGGGGAGGCGATAGCTTTGTGGTTAACGTGATGAACTGTGATTGAAATGAACGTCAAATCGAGTCCAAGCCAAACGCCTGAGAATCATGTCGAGTTAATCCGATAGTTCTCGCTTTTTCTTCAAGGTATTCTGGCGACACAGAATACTTCAAGATAAGAATGTAAGAATTTAGGAAACTACAAAAGCCCCGTTGACCCAGTTCTTGGCAGTTCATGATTTAAACCCATCCCTTTGAGTGCATGTATCTGTCCAACCTATTTTTAAAGCCATTCAGTGTTTTTGCATTTAATACTTCTTTTGGATGCTTGTTCCACTCGTCCACTTCTCTATTCCCAACCAGTGGTGTCCTATTTCGTGTGTAAAACGGTATTTTTCTAGTTTGAATCCATTTGTTTTATCTTGGCTACTTACTCTTAATACCTTGCTTAAGTCTCCTATGTTAAACCCTTTCATTCATTTAAGTAATCCAGTTATATCACCTCTCACTCTGCGTTTTTCAATCCAGTCCAGGTTCAACCTTTTTAAGTCTATCTGCTGTGACTGACGTTATAGTTACTACTCCACACATACTGACGTTATAGTTACTACTCCACACATACTGACGGTATAGTTACTACTCCACACATACTGACGGTATAGTTACTACTCCACACATAGTGACGGTATAGTTACTACTCCACAAATAGTGACGGTATAGTTACTACTCCACACATAGTGACGGTATAGTTACTACTCCACACATAGTGACGGTATAGTTGTTACTCCACACATAGTGACGGTATAGTTACTACTCCACACATAGTGACGGTATAGTTACTACTCCACACATAGTGACGGTATAGTTGTTACTCCACACATAGTGACGGTATAGTTACTACTCCACACATAGTGACGGTATAGTTACTACTCCACAAATAGTTACGTGTATGAAAATAGGTCTTGTCATCAATCATTCGTTATTGGGGCTTAACGTCTATTGATTTCGTAATGGTTATTATGGCTATGTAACTGTAGAGCCAAGGGTATGTATTTGTGTGTGTATATACTGGGTTTCATATGTGTATGTATTGTGTACTGGGGTGCATGTGTGTATATAGTGTACTGGGGTGAGTGGTGTGCGTGTGTGTATACAATATAGCCTACTGGGGAGTCTGAGGTGTATGTGTGTATGTAGAGTATTGGGGTGAGTGTGTTTGTGTGTGTGTGTATAGAATATAACCTACTGGGGAGTCTGGGGTGCATGTAGTGTACTGGGGTGAGTGTGTTTGTGTGTGGGGGGTTGTCATCTAATGTGTGAGAGAGGAAGCAGCCAACATCTTCAAGTTACACTGTCTCTATCTTGTTCGACACATGTGAAGCACCAAACCAACCAACCCTTCAACCAACTAACTCCTCGAAGCTTAACTCAATCTCGTTTTACCGAAATTCGCGGAGTTGTTTTCTTTCCATCACGTGACATTTTACAAACACTCTGAGGTCCTGGGAAACGCACACGTGGCGTCCATCGGCACTATTCTGGATTCCGTCCGTTTCCCCAGATCTTGGTATTTGCATAAGCTGTTTTCAGAACCCAAGCCGAGAGGAGGTTTGGTCGTCTCAACTCGTGGCAACCCATCAGGTGGTCCGTTCACAACTACCAAACCTCACCATATGAAACGAGCAATAATAATAATAATAATAATAGTAATAAGAATACTACTAATAATAATACCTTGATTATCATTATTATTGTTATACCGGTAAACCCAAAATTGTATGAATAAAAAAATAATATAATAATAATACCGGTTAAAACAATGATGGTAATAATAATAATAAAATTAAACAATATTAATTAAAAAAACAGCAACAAATCTCAAGTACCGAACCTCAATACTAAATAACTAATACAATTGCTGGGACGAGAAGAAACAGAAGGATGTCCATTTCATTACAGGCTAATTGCAGAACTAAACCACCCGACTATAAGGAAGGATACAGCTGGGAAATCCTATCCAATTTTTGCTTAGGGCGGGGTGGAAGGCTGGGGAAAAGAAGGTAATGTTAATCCCAGTGGCTCATGATGATATAGAGGAAGGCGGTAGAAGGAGGGAAAGAATAAAGAGGAAGGAAGGAAAGAATAAAGAGGAAGGAGGAAAGGGTTTAAGAAGGGGGAATAAAAGGAAGAAAGGGGAAGGAGGAGTGGCCAAGAAGAGGGAGGGAGTAGAAGGAATAGGCAGGTGAGGGATAGAAAGGATGGAGGATGGGGTAGGAGGAGGGGGGGAAAAGAAGGATGGAGGAGGGGGGAAAGGATGGATGGAGGAGGGGCCAGAAGGTTGGGAGAGGAAGAGGGGGCAAGAGGTGGGGAAAAGGAAGGATGGAGGTGGGGGAAAGGAAGGGGAAGATAGAAGGAAGGGAAGGAAGAGGGGGGAAGGAGGAAAAGGGGGGAGGAGGGGAGGGAAAAGAAGTGGCAGGAAGTGGCAGAAGGTGGGGGAAAAGAGGAAGAGAGGGACAGGAGGTGGAGGAAAGGAGGAAGGGGGGGGGGCAGGAGGTAGGGGAAAGGAGGAGGTAAGGGCAAGAGGTGAGTGAAAGGAGAGAGGGAAAGTTGGTGGAGAAAGGAGAAAGAGGGGCAGGAGGTAGGGGAAAGGAGGAAGAAGGGCAGGAGGTGGGGGAAAGGAGAAAGAGAGGGGCAGGAGGCGGGGTAAAGGAAGGAAGGGGGGCAGGAGGTGGGGGAAAGGAGAAAGAGAGGGACAGGAGGTGGGGGAAAGGAGGAAGGGGGGCAGGAGGTGGGGGAAAGGAGGAAGGGGCAGGTGGCGGGGGAAGAAGTTGGGGGCGCTGGGTACTTCATCAATAATGTCCTCCTCATGTCTGTCTCGAGTGTGTGCATGAGTGTGCGTGTGTGTGTGTTTGTGTGTGTACATCGATGTTGTCTATGTGTGTGTGTGTGTGTACATATATGTTGTCTATGTATGTATGTACGTTTGTGTGTGGTACTCCATTGGCATGTACCAGTGCGCACGCAAATGTGAGTGTGTGCGATGCGCATAATCACCAACACGACGGAATGGAAGGAAGGGTTTTATTTATACATTTAAAAATCTCCCGTTAGTCCAGCCAGATATAATATTAAAGGAACTATCTATTGTTGACGATTCCTCCAAACTATACCATAAAATAGACTCAGTATAGTATAGTATAGAACAGACGAAGGGGAATCACTGCCTCAGTAGATAAGGACGCCAATATCCCACTACGGTATGCAACAAAATGTCTATATCTACTTCAGTTATATGGCCTGTGAGGAACTGCCCCCATAAACCGGTATCTAAGATATATAACTAGTATCGCGGTGTCTCCTCTTTACATCTTACTGTCTGATATCGAAAAACAATAAGGTTCAGAGTTGAGAGTTGGGGGGGGGGGGCGAATATCCCCACGTACAACAAAATGTTTATAATTCTTTCCCTTAGCAACATGTGGTGAGGAAATGCGCCACATATTAACACCAACAAGTCCAGTGGTGTCCCTCACTAGTATTTGTGTGTTATGTTTATAATTATACAACTGTAGGATACCAAGGGATATAATTATTAAACATACAAGTCTGGTAGTGTGGCCTGTGTTTAAATCCTACCATGATATACCCATAAAATGAACAAGGAGGGGGTCGATTATTGCAGTGTATAATATATGGTGTGATCTGACCAGTAAAAGATTATTATACTGACATATACCGAAATATAAAATAAGTAAAGTAAGGAAAGATGCTAATATTCCCCGTGTACATAATATATGATATGACGACCCAACCTGACGAAGGCCGTGACCTGACCCGCTCCCTGCGCTACTGTACCTCTTCATCTGCCGGCCCCCCTCCCTTCCTCCCTCCCCCCTTCCAGCCATTACACACACACATCTTCATCACACACCTTCTTCCGTCCGCTGGTTTGTTCACAGCTTCTTCCAATCTGTTTACATGTTGTCAAAAGTCACCCACAACTTTAAAAAAGGAAATATTATGTTATAGGATGGAGGCTGAAGGAAATGTAAGTAATGTAGCCTTGGGATGGAGAATGAGTGACGGAGGAGGAAGGAAACGGGTGGTTGTGTTTTGAGGTGTATCGATGACTCACCTCTTGTTGATCCGCTAAACCCTGATGACGAAGCGGAGGACGACGAGGCCAACCCTGGGGACGAGGACGACGACGAGGCCGACGATGACGTGGCGAGAACCGCTGAGGGCAGCAGGAGTAGCGCCAGGGCCAAACAGGTCAGCGGCGACATGACCTGCTGTTGCTGTTGCTGCTGACTTTTGGGGGAGAAGAAGAGTGAGAGAGCGGGGAGAGCGTGGCCAACCATGATCACTGTTGTTGATATTGTTGATGCTGCTTGTTTTACTCTCACTACCACTGCTGCTGGTGCTGCTGCTGCTGCTTCTGCTGCTGCTACTGTTTCTGCTAGAGTCCCCCAGGGGGTGGTGGGTGAACAAGGCTCTTGCCGCTGCCTGAACATTCATGAGGTCCAGCGAGCATTACCATCACCGCTCCCCACCAGCCATTATGACCATCCCCACCGAGGCAGCCCGACTACACTGTCTCAGGCACGCCACCACCACCACCACCACCACCACTACTATCTCCACCAACAACAACAACACCAGCTTCCACCTCCTCCTCCGCCTCTGTTCCTCCAGTCACACAGCCAAGGCCCTGAGAAGCTGTGTTATAGTCGTGGTGGTGATGGTGATATTTTAGCTGCTTCTCCCCCAACACGACGCACACCACCACCACTACTATTATTGTTGTTGTTGTTGTTGTTGTAGCCACACACCACACGTACTAACATCCACCAACCACTTCCTCGTCTTCTTTTGTATTATTTATTTTTTTGTTATATTTGAGCCGAGAGCAGCTATATAGGTGATGCACGCCACTATCTTTTTACTATTTACTATTATTTTTTATCTCTGTATTATCTTTGGAGAGCCACGAGCCGAATCGACTGAGTTCTATAGCGACTGATTGATGCTATACAGCTGACGACGGCCTGACTGACTTGACTATCCCTGTTCTAGCACCGTCCGACACACACATACACACACACATGCACCGCGGCCCTCAGAAGCACCAACGTCCCTTCCGGCCGAGGGATAACTATCGACTGGTTGCAAAGAGCGCCCACCAGCCTCTTCCTTGCGCTCCACAGTTCGATCTGCGCGCGCACACTCACATCCCCGAACGCGGCCCACTGACATCTGGTGGCGGTGGCGGGCGGGAAGGGAGTTGTCCAGGTGGCGGTTTTCACGCAGAATTCGGCTATTCTCCCCCCCTCTCTCTCTCTCTCTCTCTCTCTCTCTCTCTCTCTCTCTCTCTCTCTCTCTCAGATCTAATTGCTAGAACATCAAACCTTACTTTCGTTAATTGTAGTTAGTAGTAATGAAATATATATAAAAAAATTATAATACAAAAAATAATAATACAATAATATTATTGTTATAAATCACCGGAAATCAAAAGCTCAAATATAAATTCAGCATACAATATCTGTTAATTGTTATAATTTAACTAAAAGAAAGGCTTGAATCTTCGATAATAACTAATGAATAAGTATTTAAGTTTTTAACAATTCACAAGAAATCCATCTTTCCAAAAATTCAGTGAATAGGTTTCTTTCGGTAAATTTATATAACATACTAGAAAAGTAATTGTGTGTGTGTGTGTGTGTGTGTGTGTTTGTGTGTGTGTGTGTGTGTGTGTGTGTGTGTGTGTGTGTGTGTGTGTGTGTGTGTGTGTGTGTGTGTGTGTGTGTGTGTGTGTGTGTGTAAAACTGTAATATTAAACTATAAACTCGGCGATAAGGAAAAATATAATGACAATATGATGTGTAAACAATGTAAAAGGTATAAGAAGGAATGAAATATTAAAACAGATAATTAATTACTGAGTAAGATATTTAGGTCATAATTCTTCGATTTCTATACTGAGGAAGAGAAGATATTAGTATTATTTCCCTGTATACTTCTTCATCACGTCACCAATCGAGCCTAAAAGCAGTGATGCCGCTTTTGGTACATTAGAGCACCTTGTTTCCTCCAAAGAATAACAGGAAACAGGACCAGATTAACAAAAATAATGGTGGCCTGTTGCTTGGAATAGTTTGGAGGCATCATTTGCTCTACATTTATCAACACTGTCCTATCCTCTAAAAAAGATGGATTGCACGAAATGTATCATAGAATGTCAAAGATAGAAAACAAAACACAACAACATTGACCAACATAATATTTTAAAGAACAAACCAACCTTTTGCCTTCGTTCATAAGGTTTACATTACCTTTCTCTCTTTGCTACAACTTTAATTCGTTTTTTTTCATTAATTACCAAGCATTTCAGATTTCGGTAAGGTGCGTAGTGCTTGCCTGCCTGCCTACCTGCCTGCATGGGGTGATGTGAGCAGAACTTTAAGGGTTTGGGTGCCCCCTCGTACTCAAGTCACTCCCTTTCAATTTTCTAACTGTCCATCTTTTCATTCGTGGTTACTGTTCCATCTCTATTATCTTCCTTCCCCTCGTGCTACAGAGTTTTACAGGCCAAGCGTGGTTTGAAATAGCTGGTATCCCTTGTCCTAGTGTTTACCTATAAATTCTATCATTTCTTACCAGTGAATCAAATTGTATGTGAATCAAATTGTATGCTAATGATTTGCAATAAGGGCTTGTTTTCATTAGATATTGAGTGTGTTTTTATTTTATGTGATTTGACAAGTGAATTATTATAACACGGGGATATTTTTATTATATTGTGGGTTATTTGGGTTATCCTTGGGTGGGCTAGTTTTGTGTGTGTGTTGGGCGGGTTGTGTGCCGGTGAGTGAGGCAGGTTGCAACTCTTCTGGGGCGAGGACTGGAGGAGATGGAGGTAGTGGGTGCCGGGTCACTGTTGCTTGCACGCACACACACACACGCACGCACACACAGGGGAGATTAGGTAAGGGTAGATGGTTGAGTGAGATGAGGACACACACACACACACACACACACACACATACACCTATGGGACGGTTCGTGACGCACGCAACACTGCTGCACGCAATTCACTCGCTCGACCTACCTCACCAGTTAATGTACACACACACACACACACACACACACCATCTTCGTCACATACACACACCATCTGCGTAACACACACACACAGACACACACACCATCTAACACCACCAATCAACACCAAATTAAACCCTGATTCTAATCTTCCAAACTTGCCTCGTCGCTACTTTACGACACAAACTTTAGGGCTTCGTCATCCACCTGAACACTCTCTCACAAACACCTTTTTATTCAGTAATTATTCACTATAGTATTTCCTTTACCTCCCTCTGTCAATAAAATGGAAGAGGGCATGTTTTTTATTTTTTTATTGTTTTATTTATTTTTGTCAGTCTGTGTGTTAGCATATTCTCTCAAAGGGTTATAAACCTTTTTTTTTTTTGAGGTACTTAAATGACAGAAGCTTATACGCCAAGGAAGAAGTTATTATATTTTAAAAGCCATCTGTATAGAGTAGACAGAGGTATGATAGGAAACGCCACCCATGTTGTATAGAATCTCTTTAAGAATGATAGTGAAATGTGGGTGATCGTGACCGTAGATTTTCTCGAGCTATTGGGACAAGGGAAATTTGTATGGAAGACGGGGATGTCCACTTTAAAATATTTCGCAATCCGCACCACCGATATGATTATCTATTCTGCTTACTTCACTATTCATCATACGTCTTCATAATATTGTACACCTAAATATCATAATGACTTAACAACAAATAGTTTAGCCTTTACCTTTTATGATAAGATGAAAGAAGATGCTGGATGATTTGCCTTGGTAATTCTCCCCTTCCCTGGCCACTGCTTCCCAACTAACCCTACAAAAAGTGTGTCTAAAGTGGACCTTCACGTCATCTCCACCTTGCCAGGGGAATGTGTACTGCTCGGGCCTGTTCCCCTTAACATTGTAGGACACGATACAAGCTACAGTTGTGTTCCTAGTGATGATACACAGTAGCCAGGGTCCAGGTGTGTACCAATGACCGTCCATCACTTCAACAACCATGTAACCTGCAACATATGGCATCATCAGTCTCCATATCAATATAATAATCATAATAATAATAATAATAATAATAATAATAATAATAATAATAATAATAATAATAATAATAATAATAATAATAATAATAATAATAAATAAAAACAATTATGCAAAATATACTACTGCTGCTACTACTACTACAACTACAACTACAATAACAACTACTACTACTACTACTACTACTATAATAATAAAAATAATAATAATAATAATAATAATAACAATAATAATAATAATAATAATAACAATAATAATAATAATAATAATAATAATAATAATAATAATAATAATAATAAAAATAAAACTAATAAAACTAATAGAATAATATTAATACTACAGTACTACTAATAAAAATATCAATAATAATAAAAATAATCGTAATAATAAACACGTTAATATACATTCACAGCTCAAGTAAAAACAAAAACAAAACAAAAAAACAGTGATAAATAGACCAAAAAAAATTAGTAGAGGCATAAATTTGTTACACCATCGCGTTTTAAGAGAGAGAGAGAGAGAGAGAGAGAGAGAGAGAGAGAGAGAGAGAGATCTATGGAGTACTGAGCACTATCCAGATTCTAAGTAAAAAAAAAAAAAAAAAAAAAAAAAAATAGTTTCTCCACCCTGGAAGCCAGCAGCTGTTTCTCTCTCTCTCTCTCTCTCTCTCTCTCTCTCTCTCTCTCTCTCTCTCTCTCTCTCTCTCTTGTATTGATGGAGAAATATAGTTTGACTCGTTATATACCAAAGATTATAGAAACTGTCGTACACACACACACACACACACACACACACACACACACACACACACATGAACGGGGATGTAGAGACAGCTGAACCTTTGTGTGTGTGTGTGTGTGTGTGTGTGTGTGTGTGTGTGTGTGTGTGTGTAATTTTGCTGTATATATCCGGCTTATTTAACTCCTTTTTATCGAGCAGGGTAGAGAAAGGAGGAAGTGAGAGAGAGAGGGAAGTGGAGAGGGGCAGGTGGAGGCGGAGATAGGGGGGGGGGGGGATAGGAGGGCCGAGGATGGAGAGGGGACACAGGAAAGAGAGGAGGGAGTAGGGGAAGAGAGGAGGGAGGGAGGGAGGGAGAGAGTGAGGGCGAGGAAGGAGTAGGGGAGGGAGGGAGAGAGGGAGAGGGAGGGGAGATCCGAGGAGGGGAAGAAAGGGACAGAGGTGGGGGAATGGACAGGTGCTTCTACCCCCTCTTCCCCCACACCCAACCCCTCCCCCACCATCACTGCCCCTCCCCCGCCCCCCCCCCCTCCCCCTGCCACACACACACCCTGGTCCACATACACGAGGGGTTTCACTGTTGTTGATGTTGTTTTTGTTGTTGTTGATTATAATGTATGCATATGTGTACACGTCCCGCTAATGGTACCCCGTGTGACATAATGGAGAGTCAACACACACACACACACACACACACACACACACACACATATACCGTTCCAAATATAGATTACACGTGCCCGAACTAACCTAACTCAACTTAATCTGACCAAAATTAATTCAGTTTTAACAAAAGTCAGCACAAGACAAACAAAAAATATTACCCAGGTGAACCCAATCTAACCAAACCCAACTAAAGCCAAGCCAATGTACACCAACCTAGACTAACTCATCTTAGTTCTCCCTAACCCAATCATACTAACCTAACCTTACCCAGCTTGGCTAAATAACTCAAAGCCAACCCATACTAACCCAACCTAACCCAGCTAACCTCTACCCAAGTTAACTCATATCAACCCAATCTAACCCAGCTAAACTCAACCCAAACCAATCCATACCAAGCCAACCTATCCCAAGAAAACTCATACCAACCCAGCCTAACCCAGATAAACTCAAATCAAGCCAACCCAATCTAACACAAGCCAATTTGATCCAACTAAACTCAAGCCAATTCAACCCAACCTAACCCAAGCCAACCTAACCCATCTAAACTCAACTTAACCTAAGCCAACCCATATCAAGCCAACCTAACCCATCTAAACTTAAGCTAAGCCAAGCCAACCAGTACCAACGCATCTAAACTCAAGCAAACCTAACCGAACCCATCTCAACCCAAACCAACCCACCTCAACTGAAGCCAACCCAACCGAACCCATCTCAACCCAAACCAACCCACCTCAACTGAAGCCAACCCAACCGAAACCCATCTCAACTCAAGCCAAGGCAAGCCAAGCCATCCCAAAGCCAGTGATTGAAGGAGCAGGGAGCAGAAGCAAGAGAGGATCTAACCAGTGCACCTTTAATGCTTCCTACCACCAGTATATATATATATTTTTATTTTTATTTTCATTTATTTTTTTTACCACTTCACTTCTCTTCATTTTAATGTGGAATATACATACATATATATATATATTATTATATATATTTTTTTTTTATTCTCGTGACCCATTGCTTGCAGACTGAAATATATTCCACACTATGGTATGTTCTTTCTTAGTGATATATTTATGTGCTTTTTCGTTTTTTATTTTATTTATCTATACAGGGTGTATCGCGAGGTATATCATTAAATTACACCAGAGATATAAAATAAAATGTTGAGTATATTTTGTTGTATAAAGTATGGTGTGTGTGATCTCAGTAAAGTACAATGACTACTGATAAAAACTATTTTAACGTGTGTTGTCAAATGGCGGTGAGCGTCGGAGGGAGTGGTAGCCTAATATGTTTTTCGGACCAAAGAGGCCTTATTTATTTCATCTTAATGAATTTTATCATGATTGCAATATTTATGTGATGTTCTATAACGTACATTGAATCATATTTTCAATGCAGAGGGATAATAACAGGCCCGTATAAGAAGAAAATCCATGAAATGTAGGGAAATGCTAAGACTTGCACCTGGCGTTATGTCGGGTAAAGTTTACCTAACCTCCAAAAGATATTAATCATATTTCGTCGAATATTATTAATAGGGGCCTGGTATTATCCCTCTGCATTGAAAATATGATTCAATGTACATTATAGAACATCACATAAATATTGCAATCATGATAAAACTTATTAAGATGAAATAAATAAGGCCTCTTTGGTCCGAAAAACATATTAGGCTTCCACTCCCTCCGACGCTCACCGCCATTTGACAACACACGTTAAAATAGTTTTTATCAGTAGTCATTGTACTTTACTAGGATCACACACACCATACTTTATACAACAAAATATACTGAAAAATTTATTTTATATCTCTGGTGTAATTTAATGATATACCTCGCGATACACCCTGTATATATATTTTTTTTTTTTTTTTTTTTGGGGGGGGGAGGGTCGTATGTTCATTCTTTAGGTATATATATCATCTTGTCTTTGTTGTGGCATACTATATACATATCTTTTTTCCTCATATTTATATTCTTTCTATCTATAATTGTGGTTATTATTATTGGCACTAAGATCTGCACCTTAGTTCTCTCTCTCTCTCTCTCTCTCTCTCTCTCTCTCTAAAATTGGTTTCACGCTGTTGTAATGTTTTTGCCAAACTATTCCCTTGCCTGACTACCAACCAAAATGTCTGTCTGCTTGTCTTCCTGTTTATCTACATACCCATCTGTCTCTCTGTCTGTCTACCTGCAAACCTAAATGTCTGTCTGTTTGTCTTCCTGCTTATCTACACACTCGTCTGTCTCTCTGTCTGTCTACCTGCAAACCTAAATGTCTGTCTGTTTGTCTTCCTGTTTATCTACATACCCATCTGTCTCTCTGTCTGTCTACCTGCAAACCTAAATGACTGTGTGTTTTTTTGTTTGTCTGCTTATCAATAGTACATACCTTTCTGTTTCTTTGTATGCCTGCCCACCTGTCTGCTTCCCTACATGCATGATGCCTGTCTACCTTCCTGTTTCCTTTCCTGTCTGCCTGTCTTTCTGATTGCTTTCCTATCTGCCTGTCTCTTTGTCTGTCTATATATATATCTACTAGACTGTTTACCAGCTCATTTAACTTCCTTTTTGTTTCCAGTCTACCTTCCTCTTTGCTTTTCTGTCTACCTGTTTTCCTACTTTCCTCCTGTCTGTCTAACTCTCTGCCTGCCCACTTTCCTGTTTGTTTTCCTGTCTACATGTCTGCCTACTTTCCCATCTGTCTGTCTATCGGGTGACCTGGTGGACGTGTTAACATGTTCAATTGCTAACACTCTCATTAAGCCAAGGTAGATTATTGACAGTCAGCCAGTCTCTCAATGTGGTATTCTCTCTCTCTCTCTCTCTCTCTCTCTCTCTCTCTCTCTCTCTCTCTCTCCACATGTGTACTTTTTTCAGGTTCTTTATTTTCCTTCAGTACAAGTCCCAACACTTATTACTTAGAGAAACGTTGCCGCTAAGTGTCATCAAGTTATAGGTTACATAAATGGATATTGATGGTTGATAAATGAAGTTGTGTAAGTAATAAATAACAGAATAAAAATGAAAACAATGGTATTAATATCAAGAAAAATAGAACAGGGACAAAATATTACATCAATACACCAAGCGACAATAATAATGCCAGTGATAAAAATAATGGCAAAATAAAAAGCATACAGGTGATGGTAGATAAATAATGTCTTATAATTAAAAACTTGTAATGGCATTAACATTATAAAAGAATAACAGGGATAAAAATCATAATATTAAACCTAAGTTAGAGACAATGATAATGATGCCAGTGATAATAATAAAGGCAGAATAAACAGTACACAGGTAATTAGATAATAGCTATTAGGCTACGCAGGTTAAATGTGAATATTGCTATTTTTTTTTTTTTTTTTTTTTTTTTTTTTTTATAATAGTTGTCGGAGTTTGGGGCTAAGAAAAAAAAAATAAACTCGGGAAATATGTCGAAAATAGTTGCAAGGATATCAGACTGGTTAAGGGGGCAATATAACACAGTTTTGATATACTGGAGTGCCTTGATTCCTCCAAAGTATGCCAGGAAACAACAGGCAGGACCAGAAGAACAAAATTATTGGTGTTCTAGCTGTTGCTTGGAATGGTTTGGAAGAATCATTTGCTCCAGAATTTATTATCAAAAGTGTATTATCCCCTTAATTAACATCATAGTCACACATATCACGATACAGTATAGGTCATGGAGTCTGTAGTTGTGGTAATGTTTCAGTGTGGGAGAGTTGGATGCTTGACAAACTTTACACACATCAGCAAACATTATTATTATTATACATCACCACACATTATTTTTAACAAGTTTTTTTTATTATTATTTGCCTTTAGTACAAGCACCAACAATTTAGGGGACAATGCCTGTGTCTACTTTATTCTTTTCTTTTCTTTTTTTTGTTTACGATCTTTATTTATCTTTAGTGCTTGTATTCTGTCTCAGTCACTCTCTTGTTATTTTCAGTTTTCGTTTTCTTTTATATTTCCCCCACTTTTCTTTTTAGGGTATACTCAAGAAATTCGATACATTCCTTCCTTTAATTCTTGCCTCAGACGCACAACTTTAAAAACTCATTAAACACTTAGATTACCAAACTTTCTCCATCATTCTTTTAACACTTTGACCCACCTCCCCGTCCCCTCCCCCCCACCCCTTCACCATGCTGATGCTCCAACTAGCTGGCGTTTGGATTTTCTTCTCTTCCCTCAAAAGGAGAGAGAGAGAGAGAGAGAGAGAGAGAGAGAGAGAGAGAGAGAGAGAGAGAGCCTGTGTGTGTGTGTGTGTGTTAGCGTGAGAGAGAGAGAGAGAGAGAGAGAGAGAGAGAGAGAGAGAGAGAGAGAGAGCCTGTGTGTGTGTGTGTGTGTATGTGTGTAGCGTGAGAGAGAGAGAGAGAGAGAGAGAGAGAGAGAGAGAGAGAGCCTGTGTCTGTGTGTGTGTGTGTGTGTGTGTAGCGTATTCCCCTTCGATGGTAAATATGAATATGTAGTTACTGACTTGTAGGGCTACTAATTCCTATAATTAATCTATGCCAGTAAAAAGACTACATGGTATTAACTCCATTCATTTAGTGCCGTGGTCTGGTAGCTCAGGTAGTAATTAAGTAGCCTATAGTAGTACCGAGGTATGTATGAACGCTGCTGATTGGCTGGAGGGAATGTCAGCTTTAATATCCCCTTGTATACTATAGACTGGTATACTATTTCCTTAACTTCATAAATAAATTACTATTTATATCATTTTTTAGACTATTAATGTTGTTGATGCTGTGTGTGTGTGTGCGTATCTTTATATTCTCCTGATAGTGACGTGTGTAACTAAGGTGTCGTCATCTAGTGGGACAGAAGAGAAGCTACGGTACCAACATCACCACGAAGCTCCACTGTCTCATCTAGTGCGACACACAATAATCTCGGAGCCTCGCAAGAGTCACGGGCTACTGACAGCCTACAGTCCCGAGGTTAAGGCATAAAAGAAATATATATTCTCATGACGTGTTTGTGTGTGTGAAGTAGAATCCAATAAAAGACCCAGTGAGAAAGACAAGATATATTATCGCCTTTCAATTTTTACATCATGTTCATCTTATGTTTACATATTTATCGGTAC